>CM042257.1:5312552-5412552 GCA_023566225.1 Romanogobio albipinnatus | reverse complement strand
AGAACCTGTGAAAAACTGCTGAAGAACCAATGAAGCACCAAGATTTGGTGCTAGAGAGCACTTTAAGTGGTTCCCCTATTACCCCTTTTCCACCAGAATGAACCAGGTGCTAGTTCAGAGCCAGCGCTAGTGCCAGTTCGGAGTTGGTTCGACTGACAAGCCTTCTAAGAACCGGTTTGCCCTTCCACAGGCTAGAGAACCACCACAGAGCCAGGTCTTATACGTCATTGTATACGTCTCATCTTTCTCAGCAACGCTAGCGAGGCAGCAGGAAACACAAACACACCAGGCTTGTTCGAGATGCATCGGCGCTGTGCAGACCGATCCACGCATGATATCAAAATACCGCATGAGCGATTCAAAACTATAAGGAGTCGTATGCTCTCGCTGTACTTTGATGTCATACGGCGATCGGTCTGCACAGCGCCGATTCATCTCGAACAAGCCTTCCATCAACAATGGCGAACATTGCGTTTATTGATGCACATGGCTTTACGTTCCTACATTGGCATCCAAACACAGCGAATCCGACACATTCATGCAGCTCGCTGTAAATTATATTGAAGGAGATTACAATCGAGCAGCTTTTAGCTTCCATTTAAAAAATGACGGTCACAAGTTTGTTTGTGTTCGTCTTGTTGTTCAGGGTAATCCCGCCCCCAGCCCCTGATGCAAGCGGTACTTACTTCTAGACCAGCAATGTTTTGGTGCTACTTAAGAACCAATTTTCCTGGTTCGGAGCTGGCGCTTTGGGTGTGGAAAGACAAAGAACCGATTTGAAACTAGGCTCTGGCTCCAAACCAGCACCAGCACTACCTTGGTGGAAAAGGGGTAAACGATTACGAGCCAAATAACCACTTTTAGTGCTATATACACTCTAAATAATGCTGGGTTGTTTTTTAACCCAAAATGCTGGGTTGAGACTGTTGGGTAATTTTTGTTGGTTTATTTGATCACATTTTAAACACCATTGGGTAGTTTCAAATTTCCAGTTGTTGGGTTAAACCTGCTGGGTCGCAACGCTTGGTTGATTCTACCCAGCGCTTGGTTGTTTTACGAGCTTTGCGCCTTGATGTTTAAATTCGCTCCCAAACTGTAATTTTGAAAGGACAAAGCAAGGGGCAAAGCCACTGGTTGGAGATGTTTTAAGGGAAGTTCATATAATGTTTTCATTAATAATCATTTTAATTAGCATAATTATAGGTAGTTTTTTTTCTCTCGCGGCAACAATTCTTAAGCTTACATGATATATACGTTAACTTAGACGACAAAAGATTTACCTCAGAATCCGATGCCATGTATTGACTCACAGTCATGTTAGTTTAGGTATGTGAGACGATAGATTAATACAGTTTGTGATTATTTATTTCACGGAACCATGATCCCCTTACGAAAATTAACCATGGTTTTATGTAGGGATGTCACAAGTACCGGTACTTCGGTACCAAGTCCGTACTGAAATAAAAAAAATGTGACGATAGCCTACCAGCATTTCTGTAGTACCGGTAGTACCGATCCCCGAGTATATTCGGTCCCCGCAGCTGCGTTCAGTCGCATCAGTGTTTATCTAAGCGCAGGGCTCCAGACTGTAGCTGAATATACAGGTGCTGGTCATATAATTAGAATATCATCAAAAAGTTGATTTATTTCACTAATTCCATTCAAAAAGTAAACTTGTTTATTATATTCATTCATTACACACAGACTGATATATTTCAGACGTTTATTTCTTTTAATTTTGATGATTATAACAGACAACTAAGGAAAATCCCAAATTCAGTATCTCAGAAAATTTGAATATTGTGAAAAGGTTAAATATTGAAGACACCTGGTGCCACACTCTAATCAGCTAATGAACTCAAAACACCTGCAAAGGCTTTAAATGGTCTCTCAGTCTAGTTCTGTAGGCTACACAATCATGGGGAAGACTGCTGACCTGACAGTTGTCCAAAAGACGACAATTGACACCTTGCACAAGGAGGGCAAGACACAAAAGGTCATTGCAAAAGAGGCTGGCTGTTCACAGAGCTCTGTGTCCAAGCACATTAATAGAGAGGCGAAGGGAAGGAAAAGATGTGGTAGAAAAAAGTGTACAAGCAATAGGGATAACCGCACCCTGGAGAGGATTGTGATACAAAACCCATTCAAAAATGTGGGGGAGATTCACAAAGAGTGGACTGCAGCTGGAGTCAGTGCTTCAAGATCCACTACGCACAGACGTATGCAAGACATGGGTTTCAGCTGTCGCATTCCTTGTGTCAAGCCACTCTTGAACAACAGACAGCGTCAGGAGCGTCTCGCCTGGGCTAAAGACAAAAAGGAAAAAAAGTGGTCCAAAGTTATGTTCTCTATTGAAAGTATATTTTGCATTTCCTTTGGAAATCAGGGTCCCAGAGTCTGGAGGAAGAGAGGAGAGGCACACAGTCCACGTTGCTTGAGGTCCAGTGTAAAGTTTCCACAGTCAGTGATGGTTTGGGGTGCCATGTCATCTGCTGGTGTTGGTCCGCTGTGTTTTCTGAGGTCCAAGGTCAACGCAGCCGTATACCAGGAAGTTTTAGAGCACTTCATGCTTCCTACCACTGACCAACTTTATGGAGATGCAGATTTCATTTTCCAACAGGACTTGGCACCTGCACACAGTGCCAAAGCATCCAGTACCTGGTTTAAGGACCCTGTTCTTAATTGGCCAGCAAACTCGCCTGACCTTAATTGACAGAATATATTAGGCTACTGTTGTAGTTGTAACACATTTTAACACATGTGTGTGTTGTACCAGTTGACAAGCATTAAAAATTATTATTTTAACAGTCTAAACATGTACACTCTAAAACATGCTGGGTTAAAAACAAGTTGGGTTGAAAATGGACTAACCCAGCAATTGGGTTGTTTTAACCCAGCAATTTGGTTGTTTTAAGCAAATATTTAACCCAACCGCTGGGTTAAAACAACCCAATTGCTGGGTTGGTCCATTTTCAACCCAACTTTTGTTGTTTTTAACCCAGCATTTTTTTAGAGTGTATTCTTCATTATTTGTTATTTCATGATTGTCTAGTTTTACAGTAGGCTAATGCACAGGATAAATTATAAGAATAACCCAGCAAGAATAACCCAGAATAGCAAATCCATTAATGGTAAAAATTGACTTCATCTTGGGTTTTCTCAACAGCCCAGCATGTTAATTTAACCCAGCATGTGTTCTGTCCAATATTTACCCAGCGCTGGATTGCCAATTGGGTTGTTTTTAACCCAGCCATTTTTAGAGTGTAGCACCTTTTTTTTAGAGTGTAGAAATCTGGACCCTAAACTAAAGTGTTACTGACAAAACACTAAAAAATCTTACTGATATATAATCATGGAATACAGTTTCCATTTGTTTGTATCATGATTCCATTAGTATTCCAGTCCAAGTATACCTGTGCTTTTAAATCAAGCGAGTATTAAAAAAGTATACAGTGCTGATTTTGATTGAATGTTTTTACTGACAGGTGTGTAGATGTTCAGTGCAGGTGAAATGCTATCTTATGTGGGTAATTTATTTTATTTGATCCATCATCAAACAGTCTCCCGGGTCTTATCTCTATAGTTTAATCGAATAAACGATGCATTTTCATGGATGCTCTGTCTCTTTGCAATTTGATGTTGTTGTAAATTAGTTGAAGACATCAGGCTGAAATCCATGTTTGCATTGATATAAAGCTCTTAATTGTTTCTAGAGCATCAAATGACTTTTTCTGGCATTCTCTTTCATCTGGCAGTGTAGACAGTAATATATTGAAGGCATAGGGATATGAAAGACAGGCCAAATAAAGGACACAACGTCCAAGGTTTGTTAAATATTTCATAATAACTAGATAATTAATTTACAAAAAGACATTCATTTTCCTCCTGTATAATGGCGCGCTCATCTAAAATGGAGAGCGTGAGCTCAAACTTTTGAAAAATTCAAATATTTGCATCAATTTTTAAAAGGGGTTTATATCTAATGAATTTAGATTTAATTTGGCATGGCATAAAATCCATTTGTACCGCTTTTAATTAAGAATGCAGTCCATGCAATTAGAATTATGGGTAGAGCCTTCATCAGCAGGTCCTGGGAGAACCGCAGTCGGAAAAATTATGTTAATGCTTTACACTGAAAACACTTCGAATGGAGGGCAGCTTTTTTCTCATCTCTTGCAGACAATGAGGTGCTGCCGAAAGCTTCCTCCTAAGCCTCTTCCCAAACGCAACATTTGAAGCGTGTTTATTCTTTTGTTTACAACAACCCGCCGCATGAAACATATGTCTGACGTGTATAGATCTGAGTTTGCGTGTGACGTTAATGTGTGTTTAAGTGTTGTTTTACAAAATGCGGTGACACTGAGGCTGAGTGCTGTGCTATTTATAAAGGGCCGAGCAGCTCTTCAAGGCCTTGGAGCAGGAATAATGAATCTTTAAGCCCAGAAAGAGTGAAAAGAGGGAAAAGACTGCCGTTTGCACCATGCTGTGAGAGCCATTATTACACATAATTCGGTAACACTTTATAATAACTACACGCTTTGAAGCATTAGTTAAGCATTAGTAAATAGTTAATTCATCATTTATAAAGCATTAATAGACATTACTAAGCAGTTTATAAATGCTTTATTCTTGATTTATAAGTATATTTATACCGTGTTTAATAATTGTATTTTCATACTTTATAAATGATCAATTTATAATTTCTAAATTATGTATTACATTATTTACAAACCAGTTATTTAGGAGTTATCAGTGGTTCATCAGATCATTTAGAAAGTGTAAGTAAAGGATTAATAAACTAAATGTACATTTATACATCTTATTATTTAGACATATTGTAATAGTTACACAGTGTGTTAATAAATGCTTTATTATGTATACATGTATTCCTACTGTAATTCATGATTAATTCAGGTAGTTATAAAACATTTAGTAGTTGTCAGTTAACTATTTTTGTGAGCTCATCTAAAGTGAGGACTATTTATGCCTGAGATATAAAGGCTCAGTTCTCTTCTGCACTGCTGTTTTCTGGTACTGTTTTGACACTGCAAAATATCACAAAAATAGTCAAATTAAGTTCCTTATCATATGACACAAGACTCAAAAGCTGCATGTACTTTGTGGTTAACATATTATACTCCAGCACGTCTACTGCGCTCTCTAAACTCTGGCCAGTTGATAATACCGCGAATATCCAAATCAACTGCAGGCGGTCGATCCTTTTCCTATTTAGCTCCTAAACTCTGGAACAGTCTTCCTAGCATTGTTCAGGAAGCAGACACACTCTGTCAGTTTAAATCTAGACTAAAAACACATCTCTTTACTGTGGCATACACATAAAACACTTTTTCAATGAAATGATAGTTAGGCTGCATTAACTAGGTCAGCCGGAACCGGGAACACTTCCCATAACACCTGATGTACTCGTTACATCATCAGAAGAATGGCATCTACGCTAATGATAGTCTCTCTGTTTTATCCTGAGGTTTACTGCAGTCAGCCGGATCCGGGCCGTATCCAGATCAGATGCTGGACCTGCGCCCAGAGAAGACCAACACAGGACCGCGAAGTGTCCGCAGAGACCGTGTCAATTAGTCTCCCCCTGCAACTGCCTCATCGACACGGCATCTCAATAAACCCATCTCCAGCGTGATGACTCCGATTGTTCGAATATTACAATTAAATAATACTTAAATCGATATGTCATCCGCAATAAACCCGTCTCCAGCGTGTTGACTCCGATTGTTTGAATATTACAATTAAATAATACTTAAATCGATATGTCATCCGCAATAAACCAGTCTCCAGCATGTTGCCTCCGATCATTCGAATATTGCACTTTAATAATTATTTAATCAACATCATCCTCAATAAACCCGTCTCCAGCGTGTTGCCTCCGGTCCTCCGATCTATTATGACCTCTGACCAGTAAAGCGGCCATAATAATAATAATAATAATAATACGTTGTTTGTTAATTGGCCAGAGGAGAACTGGCACCCCGACTGAGCCTGGTTTCTCCCAAGGTTTATTTTTCTCCATTAGGTCCCCTGATGGGGTTTTGGTTTCCTTGCCACTGTTGCCTCTGGCTTGGCGTGCTCAGTTGGTATATCTTATGTGTATAATCACCATAAGAAAACTAATTAAAATGGTGTCTCAATACATAATCTTTCATTATGAACTGAGGTAATCTACTTGTTAAGTCGTGACGTAAGGAACGCCGTTTCTGGGTCCAAACCTCAACTTGTTTCACTTGAGAATGCCATTGACGGACGTTTATGAGCACTATTTATTCATATTAAACATCAAACATTTTAAAAAGTTAAACATTTTAAATACTTACAGTCTACACAACAGTCTCTGTGCTCAAAGCGTCACCGACATTAATATTTTATTGATTTATAAAAGATGAATCACTGTCTGGCCATCTGGAATTTTGGTATGGAGATAAAGGTTATGATTATAATTTTTTGTGTAGTATTACACCACATTGTGTGCATATATTAGCACTGGTTGTTGTTTTTCTTGTGGTATGAGAGAGCGTTTGGACCCAGAAGCACTGCTGCATGAAGTCAGACTTAACAACCGAATAACAGTAAACATTATAATGAATAATTCAACTGCTTATTTCAATTATGGGTAGGTTGGTACACTTTCCATGTCAGGTGGTATAACAACACTTTGAAATGTTATTTAACAACTGCAACTTCTTTAAACACATTGTTCTTGATTTAAACATATTCATTGCATCCGATTTGAAGAGATTAAAAAAAAATAATAATAATAATCTTTATTTGTCAAACCTATAAACAAATGTTTAAATACAACAGTTATTTATTAGTTGGTAGATTTACATAAATTATGTGAAGGAAATATAAAATAAAGTAATCTGTTTGTTTATAAACAATGTTGCTTCTTGATTTACATACAAAAAAAGGTTAAAGGGGTGGTTGATTATGATTTCACATTTTAACCCTCTCGAGTCTGTGGTCGCCTCGGCACGATCGGCTCACTTTTTTTCTTAGAATTTATAAGAATTAAATAAATCGAGTTGATCATTGAATAATTCACTCAACTGATTAATTCATTCAAACACTGATTTATACGCCTGTTGCTTGGTTGTTGTTGGTGGAGCAAAAACAACTGGCAATTTTTCGTCAATGATGGCAGTTACTTAAAGGGTTAGTTCACCCAAAAATGAAAATTCTGTAATTAATTACTTACCCTCATGTCGTTCGACACCCGTAAGACCTCCGTTCGTCTTCGGAACACAAATGAAGATTTTCTAGTTGAAATCCGATGGCTCAGAAAGGCCTCCATTGGCACAATGTACTTTACACTCTGAAGACCCATAAAAGGTACTAAAGATGTCGTTACAAAGTCCATCTCACTACAGTGGTTCTACAATAACTTAATGAAGCGACGATAATAGTTTTTGTGCGCAAAAAAACCTAAATAACGACTTATTATAGTGGTGACCGATTTCAAAACAATGCATCATAAGCTTCGAAACATTGTGAATCAGTGAGTCGATTCAGCGGTTTCTTTCTATCCCCAAAGTCACGTGATTTCAGCTGTTTGGCGGTTTGACATGCGATCCGAATCATGATTCGACTCGCTGATTCATAACGCTTCAAAGCTTCATGATGCATTGTTTTGAAATCGGTCATCACTATATAAGTTGTTATTTAGGTTTTTTTTGCACCGCTTCATAAAGTTATTGTAGAATTTTTGGGTGAACTAACATTTTTGGGTGAACTAACCCTTTAACATTAATTTCTTTGTTTATTGAAGTGTTGTAAATGGGTCAGTTGTGGCCTAATTGTTAGACTGGTATCCCGAAGGTTGCGGGTTACAAAAACAATATCACGCCTGTACATTTGCAAAGTTGTTTTGAAAATAAGATATCCGGACCAAAGCACTCTTGCTTTTGAGATATTGCTTGATTATCTAGTAAGTGACCACATTTTACGTTTCAACATTTCCTTCTTTGTTTGATGCTAATTATTTTTTACAGATACTTTAAAAAGTCCTATATAAACCTTCAGCATAATGGACTTTGAGTCTCTGACTTTCATCTGTTGTATTCATGAATGCACATGAACCGACGGTGGACTTCAGACCTCTGTACAAACTTTGACATCAAGCACAAGTTCAATTTGCCTTCATGCATGTTGATACCGGCTGCAATGAATTGATTTGAATGCTTTCAGCTTAATCCGAGTACTTCAAAGCAAACCAAGAGAAGAGATATGCAATTAGTGACTGAATAATGAAACCAGCTGACCTGTACACTGTTAACACTGTATATATAGAACATAAAACTGTACTCTTTTTACTGTATGTTGGGGGTTGTTTCTATCTGACATTTAAGACTACCGTCATTGTCATATCATAATGCAGTCAGGTGTGATGCCTTCCAAGGGTTCGTCTAACCTCTTTTTTTATGTCTTATTTCTATAGCCCTTTGTTTGGTATTAGGGGTGGGTATTTTTGACTTGGCCAGGTAGCAACCACCCTAGTTTTGTACAAGCACCCATGTGCTCATATTTTTGTATTTTGCAATTGTGGATAAAAGCATATACATTTGACTCAATATTGACTCAGATTTTATCATATGAAGTACAATTTTAGGTTACTTGACATTTTTACAGTGTGGTTACTGAACGTCATCAACAGTTCCATTGAGGGAGATGCCTACTTGTTTTATTCTTCAACTTTTGGTGGATAATGTATAAGGAAACAAAATGGCAATGCTACTTTTAGTTTTGCAGGTGTTTGCTAACAAAGAAACTAGCACAGGTGTACAGAGATATTTAATTTTCCACGTTTTACACACCTGTCTCTGCAGTATTTGCTGAACGGGGCTTTTTCATGTTATGTAGGAAATATGAGTCATTGATGCAGTTTATATGCTTAAAAGTGAATGTTTATTAGTAACTATACACATCTTCCTGGGTGCCACCATGCTCGTTTGACGTCACGCTCCAGCATCTTGGTGAAATCCTAGTTTCCGAGTTCCTACATGGTCTTCCATGTAGGAAGTTGGAATTGCCACCTTTCCAAGTTGAATGTACGTAAGCCCAAAATTAGCATTATGGCTCAGAAAATGTGACTCTTTTGATTGAAACAGAACTACACCTGAACGAGGTTCCTTTTCCATTCTGTGAAAGTCATCTCTACAGTAAAGTGGCCTAATCCTCCCAGCATGACAGAAGCCCATTTTCCCTTCATTTCACTGCTGCGCTGTAGGTGGCTTCCAACTTTTGAGTCATGGCTTTAATGGGAATGGCATCTGGCTGAATCTCCGCTCCCTCCTGAACGCCCACGCCGAACCGACGTGCAGGAACACTCTTCCTATTTCCATTAAAGTTCATTTAACCTCTACACACACATACGGCGAGTTTAAAAACCACAGTATTCACTCCCTTAAACTCACACTGATGTAGGCTTGATGTTTCTCGGGAGTGGAGAGCTACGTGGTGTGTTTGGGGGCTTGAGCGAATATACAGGTTTGCTCTGGGAAACATGGTTTTCATTGGCAGCACTTGAGAAATAAATAAGCGGAAACCCAAAAGAGTCCAGTGAATATGCATTAAAAAGTAATGTGAGTGCCCTCTTGTGCATTCTGTGGGGAAATTAGCTCCAGGGTTTAATATGAAGTCAGAGTACTAGAGTATTACTAGACCATTATAAAGACATTCTCAACACTCACTCTGTCATTTCCTACAAGACTAATTTGTCTCTTTAAAATGGGTCGCATAAAAGTGTACATTGTGCAGGGTGGATTATTAAATGGATGCAGAGAGAATGAATTGTCTGATTGTTAGATTTTCTTATGAAGCACTTTGCAGTAATACACCACGATGTTACGTCAACTCAAACACGTCTGGAAAAATTATACCGCAATCACACAGGAAATATTAGTCAGCTATTAAACTTTAAATGTGATGTGTAATATTTTCAGTGTTAAAATATGTTCACTTATAAGTTACAGAGACAAGTTTAATCAAGTTGTAGCTTGTATAGAAAAGTATAGAAACACCATTGTTTGTTTGGGCACCCCCTCATAGCAACAATGCTTTTGCATGCAATACTTTTACATGCAATACTTTTACAAATAATCTGTTTATTGGTGGCTCAATCGGACTGAAAAGCCATCATGTAAACACCGCAATTGGTCTGACTGAGCTCGATCCAAAGAATGAAAGAAGTGGCGTAGACCTGACATACACCTGATTTAATTGCACACACACGCAGTGCCATAATGTGTATGCTTATATATGTTTAAACTCTTATGTGCATGCATATTTCTTATCTACATCTCACAAACTGGACTGTGGAGGAGACTCAATATTTACTAAGATTCAGATCTGAAGGACAAGTTTACAGTTTATGTCAAGTTTAGGCTTACAACCAGGGTTAGATGCTTCTACATCTGATTTTAGAGTTAACTTATGGGTAGGGCTAGGTTTTGGAGGAGGGATACATTTTCAGGAATGTTGTTCCGGGATCAACAAAATGTCTTACTTGGCAAAATCCCTGTGACCAGTTCTGAACATGACGCATATATAATGCACATGTGAATCAGATTGCGACATTTAGGGTTTAAATAAACATAACTTTCAGAATTTGAAATGGGTGATGATTGATGAAATTCTGATTGATGAAAACTAGTGCATGTAAATATAGTAGGTGTGTTTGACTTGAAGCGATGCTGCAGAGACCGATTGGTGCATGACATAAAAGTGTCGCTAGAGCAATTCGAAAGCTTTCGGTACTATCTGTTTGATCAATTGCAGACAGGGGAGTGTTTTATTTTTTGCAATTCAGTTAATTTACAATATTTAAAAGGGTCCTATTCTTTTTTTTTTTTTCATTTTAGTTGATCTGCAAGGTTACAAAGCTCAAAGTCCATTCCAAAGGGAGATATTTAATTGAACAAGAACTACAACGAATGACTTGTTTGGACTACCACACATTTTTTCTGGGCTTTGCGAAGTAAATTAATTAGTTAATTACTCAAGTAAATAATCTCCGGCCACGGAATACGTGGGGACGAGGCCTGGTTGAGCTGCATTAGAGAAGAAAGTGTTATCAAAGAGACACTGTTTTGTCTGTCCCATTTCCAAAACGTATTTGTTTGACCTTCCTAAGGCTGATGAACTTAGAGCGGCTTAAATTTATTTTAAACACTGTCCCTGAACATTATAATTCCAACGTTTATCTGTGTGCTACACATTTTACAGAGAACAGCTTCCAGAACCACAATGCAGGCTACGCACAAAAGCTTCTCCTGAAATGGAGGAGTTCCCAATCTGTTGTTTGTGGAACACAACTTGTAGGTATGTCTTATTATTTTTACTTGTGTTTTCTATTAACAATTCCAATGATAAGTTTTATGTTGTTGCTATGATGTAAACAAAAGGCAAGGCTTTGCTTACGCTCGTGTAACGGAGGCCAGCTAGTAGTTGCTGTGCGAGTAAACCTCACTCCTCTGATCTCAGGAGACGCTCTAGTGACTGACGCTAGAGGTTGCAGCCTTTAGCCTCCTTGTTAGAACATCCGACTCTCATGCCGATGGACCCGGGTTTGAGACCCGCTTGGAGCAGGGCGGTTCGAACAGGAGGGGTTACACTCACCTGCTAGCTGGCATTAGTGTTGATAGAGTGTTTACAGTGGCTTTTGCTTTTGTAAGGCTGTTCACTACCCCTTAGGAAAATTAGCCTTGGTTTCGTGATCGATTACTGTTTGTAGTTTTCCAAAAAATATCATGAATAAAGTGTGTATAATGTATCTAAAATGAATTTTAAAAAATACTAAAAAACAAACATACCACTCTGAAGCGTCCTGTGAAATCCGTGCTTGCAAAGTCTGTGCATGAAATCGGTTCTGGGGTGCGTTTTCTGATGCATCGTTGAAGAAATCAACTAGCTATTCACGACTGTTTCCAGAAACCAAACTGTCGCAAATCTGTTGTTCAACCACGTTGGTTAATGATGTCACGCATGTGTGGAGTAATAACTGCTTTTAATGATTTAGTTTGAGATTGAATTCATGTTAGATTTGTTGCTATAAATTATGGACATGGCACCTGAGGACTAATTCTTATTTTTCTCAGTTATTTTGCTTTAATTGCAGATTCATATAGGCTCGTTCTTACGTACTAGAGCACGTCCGCTCCGATAAGGATTTATTAAGTCCACATGTCATGCAAATAAGGAACTATGCTTCTAACCACAGGTCGAGAGCTGTCGTTGCAACCACACAAGTTTGCGATGCTGTTTGCGAATGTTCGTTCAAACTATGTTTCGGGAAACACCGACTTGTTGAACTACGGTGATAACGACGGAACTTGCGACCATAGTTGGCTAACGATGCTTTTGGGAAACGCACCCCTGGATGATCCTTTTGTTTATTAACATTCTTAAGTCTGAATCAGGCTTGAATTGGTTTGAAATTGACGGCATCCTTAATATTTACCACCATGATAGATGGTGGTCCAGTGGGTTAAACCATGGAACTGATATGCAGAAGGTGGCTGGTTCAATCCCAGCGGTCACCACCAGTGTGTCCTTGAGCAAGGCACTTTACTCCAAGTTGCTCCAGGGGGATTGTCCCTGTAATAAGGGCACTGTAAGTTGCTTTGGATAAAAGCGTCTGCCAAATGCATAAAATAAATTTACACTTGAGAGGAGCTTGTGGGGTTATGGGGCGTGACATTTCCCGAACACACGCTAAGCGGTGCCAATCACAACACACTGGGCCAGCTAACCAATCACAACACATTTCGTATTTCGGTAGGCTTCATTGAAACCGGAACTAAACGCCGTGTTCAGGCCAGACTGGGGAAAGAGGTGCTGTGATAATGTCAAATATGTAAACTATAATGTGTTTTTTGAACAATCAAGCATGAAAGCATATTTTAGTAGACCCCAAAAACAAAATCAAGACTTGAAAAGGGCATAATAGGACCTCTTAAAAAAATAGAAAATAAAGAAAATCTGCTAAATAAAATCGATTCAGCATATAGTATACAAAATAGCTTTAAAAGAGCCTGATTTCCTGATTGGCAACTATGGATAACCAGAAGTTAGCAACTGTTTTGTAGCATTCCTAACTGGATTGATAGCCCAAGTGCATAATTCTGATCTTTAAATCCGTCTCTCTGGTTCTGTATGATAAATGTCAACAAAGGATTAGAGATTGAAAGCCCGTCTGGGTGAAGGAGACTTTAGAAGCGACGCTTTCCCCAGGAGAGTGCTAATACTCCACAGACAAATGTAAAAGATTTACTTTGCTTGAGCATCTAACACAATTTCTCTGCTTTTCTCATTTGGATCCAATTGACACATTCGGAATTCCTTTTACACTAATGAAATGCTTTCAATTTCTCTTACTGTATGAAATGACCTCACATAAAGAAGAGATTTCATTCGTTTGAGTAACAGAGTACTTGAACGTGTACGTATGTATGTGTGTGGCTGTTTCAGAATAATTGTTGTGGGAGAAGGGCCACATATTGATTGTGGATTGAACAAATAGTTCATTTTATCAGGCCTGACTGTCCCCATTCTTCTACATGCTAAATAATGAATAAGCCCATCCGTCAATGTTTCAAGGTATTTATTGCGGTTTCCCTTTAGCTTATATAAACCAACGGAGGCTTTAGCTTAAAACCGCTGGGAAAATTGCTGCGATTATTCCATGAAGCTCTGGCAGGGTGTCCAATGAATAGCCTTGTTCATCATCTTTGTCTGAATTGTTTGATTTAATTCACTTAGTATTTACATTCATATGTAATATGTAAGACAGTCAGCGCCTGCAAAATACATTTAGTCTTGGGTAACAGTTAAAAGTGTTTCCAGGTGAAAAAACACTGGGATGTAATGGTACAAATTGAGGTAAAGCATTGTAGAGGACATGTACAATATGAAATATTAAAGTGCTCATATTATTTTGCAAGAAATGATTAATGCATAAATAAATGTTTTCATACATTTCTTGGCAACCGTAACCAGTCTACAGTTCCAATGAACTCTACTACATGGTGGAGGATTATTCTGATGATTCATTTTTATAAATGTAATGTTTTGAACATCATTGCTACTGTTCATATACCAGCAATGATCCACTGTTGGCTGTATCTTGCAATGATATTACCACGATTAAAGGAGTTTGAGGCGTATGAACACCCCTTTCATATGGTAAAATCACTGTAAGATTCAGACTCGTGAAGTTATGTCACGTTTGGTCATATTATTTTATGTTTCACCAAGTTGTCAACTGATTTACCTGAATTCTGCATTAATAAATTGTCAATTCTGCATACAATCCATTGCAATTGTAAGCCACCCATACTACAGTCAAGAGATTCATTATTTATTCCAAGTTCTCAAATGCTTAATGTACCTGAAAAATATAGTCTTGGATCACTGTTTGAGCACTAAATAATTTCGCTGATCAATATTACTGGTAATATGACATGGAATAACATGCGGTCAAGGGCTTGAATATTTCATCAGATATGGTTGGAGAAAATTTTCAATAGACGCTTTAAAAGTAATCTCCTTGCACTTATGAGTAAAAACACTTTTACTCCACATAGCCCATTAACGCGAGTGAATTATGGATTTTTTTCCTGGATTCTGAACATCGGGCTATGAGTGTAACCAAGTAGAAATGATATTACATATATTATACAGAGAGAATTAATGGATGTGTGTCCCACTAACACTATGGAATGAAATGGCCAAGGCTTTCCCCAGGGATCCGGAGCATACTGAAGATTTCTTTGAACTTTTGAACGACATGTACATGTAAATAATTCCAAAATGTCTTTTTTGGGGGCCTGAACTGTTCCTTTAAGGAAAGTTTAAGCAGTTAATCCAAACTACACCAATGTAGGCCAACCCTAAACGTTCCTAATGGAGACTGGATTATTAACCCCTCTGAGTTTCAGAATGCCAGTATTATTTCTGCTTAAATGGAAGTCCAATGGGCTGGTGTTCCAGACAGGATTACACTCTTATAAATTTGATCTTGATCTCATGACACTAGTTAGGAGTTTTAAATTTTGCACATGGAAAAGATTTAGCCTTTGCTTTTAGTCAGTCTCTTGTGGCTGTGTTCAAATAACTTCCAAATCTTGACTCATCAGATTTTCAATGCGCACCTTAAACAGTTCAGCAGACTGGACCTTGTTTGGGGCATTCAATGCAAAATTATGAATTATTACTGTGCACTTTTTAGTCGAACAGCAAAACTTTGACAAGAAATGACAAATAACACAAATTGAATCCAAGTGAATTGTCAATTTAGTAATGGTTTAAATTTGATATGCAGATGTTTCAATGCAATTGCACATTAAATGTCTCAGGGGGAGAAAAATATTCCTTGTAAAATAGCCCAATGCCTATAAAACAAACACAATTACTTCCAGGCCTGCACACAAATCTCAGGAATCCCAAAGTAATAATTTCTTCTGTAATGTTTTTATAAGGGATATATTAACGCCCTCTATTTTACCTTACATTTCTTAAAGGGGTCATATAATGCCATTTTTGTACAAGTTAATATGATTCTTTAGTGTCTAAATGAAAAGTTTGTAATATACTTTAATTAAAAATGCTCAATAGTATTGTAAGAAAACACTCATTTTACCTGGTCAAAATCAGCTCTGTTTTCAGCAAGCGATTTCAGTGCATGTGCCCTTAAATGATAATGAGCTTTGCTCACCCCGCCCCTCTGTTCTGTGGCGCGTTCGGTTCGACACAACACACGAGGAGTGTTGCCTTGACAACAGTTGAGGGTATATCTCGGATTAAGAATGGCAACGGGAGTCTCTGATTGCAACTGTATCAATTTGAACCGAAGTCGGACCCGGAACAAGATGACGGCCCCAACGAAGTTCGACAATTAAGGTTTCTGACGTTTATAACGTTTCTGAATGGTTGGTTAACGTAATGTCACTTTGATCTAACGTTATCTTTGTACTGGCAGGGTAGCGTAGTGAGATACGAATGCTATGTGTTTAGTGATGTATACGTTAGTTCATTGACAGATTGTAGTGTTACCACGTTAACTTTATCACCAGAGTACACAGTTTGTAATAACCATAACGCATTGTTCATTATAAACGTGGGATTATGAATTATATTGAGAACGTCATACATATAAAGCATGCCGTAATGTAACTTACCCTGTAAACTTTTGCCGCATTCATCGTGAAGCGTGCGAGCGATTTGCAAAGATTAATATAAAGGTTAATAAAACGCTACACTTACTTCTTCTGGAGGTGCTGCAGGAACACGAATTAGTTGGAAGCGATACTTTTTTCAGGAGCAGCTCCTTAGCAAAACCTGCTTTATACTGACCCTCGTTTTTAAAGCAGTCTGCTGAGAAATGATTCACGCAAACTTGAAAGAATTTACGTTGATCAGGGGAATATTCCCTTCGAAAACAAAACTCAGCCACTGCGTCTTCAATGGTTCGGATTTAGGAACATCAAAATGACTGCTGTGCTCGTTATTACACCCAAGAACAGAAAACCACAATCGCTTAGACGCCATTCTGCTCCAGCGTATCAACAATGGTGGACTGATGACAGCTCGCTCAGGGCGGGTCTGTGTTGAAACGCTGCTGTCAATCAACAATCGTGGGAGGGGTGTCCGACCGTGTGACATCACACGGTCAGACGGCTCGATTTGAGACCGGGGAAAACATATAAGGAGATTAAAAAAAAACACTGGATGGAGTTTTATCATTATAGTATGGTTGTGTACAGGCACTGCCAACACACATTTCCGTACAATCAACTTGTAAAAGTGCATGTACCATTATATGACCCCTTTAAAAATAAATTAGTATTCTTGAGCTGCTGCGATTTCAGATGTTCTCATATCTAAAAATAGATGGTTGGGCTGCTGTGATGCTGCAGGTCAGACGACTATCAGATCAGAGCCAGATGAACAAACATGAATCAACTCAGATGTTAAATGGTGAACTATAGTGTGTAATACTAGACTGAATGAAGTGAAGGGGTAAGAGGATCTATTAAAGGAAT
This sequence comes from Romanogobio albipinnatus, assembly GCA_023566225.1. Taxonomy (NCBI): domain Eukaryota; kingdom Metazoa; phylum Chordata; class Actinopteri; order Cypriniformes; family Gobionidae; genus Romanogobio; species Romanogobio albipinnatus. The sequence continues at coordinate 5,395,489 of CM042257.1, read as the reverse complement.
AGTTCACCCAATACTTAAAGTTGTTCCAAACTCTTATGCTGCTGTTTTTTTTTTTTCTTTCCAGAGGAAATTTTTTGAAGAATGTTCAGACAACCTTTTCTCTACAACTACAGTACATAGTGAAAACTGCTGTCAAGCTCCAAAAAGGACCATATAACAGTAAAAACACTATAAAAGTAGTCCATATGACTAAAGCTAACATCATATAATAGCTTTGTGTGAGGAACAGGCTAAAAGTTATTTTTCACTTAAAATCTTCATTGAATCGCATCCTCCCTTCTACACATTGAACTGGTGCGTCACATTGGAGATGGAGGTCCAGTGGGTTAAACCACTGAACGGATATGCAGAAGGTTGCTGGTTCGATCCCAGCGGTCACCACCATTGTGTCCTCGAGCAAGGCACTTTACTCCACGTTGCTCCAGGGGGATTGTCCCTGTAATACGGGTACTGTAAGTCGCTTTGGATAAAAGCGTCTGCCAAATGCATAAATGTAAATATACTGTAAACACATGTAATGGAAGCAAGTTAGTAAGAACTGTGCGTATAAATCTCACTCCCTTGGCCCCCTAGCGACTGACGTTAGCACTAGCATCTTTTTTAGCATGCACGCCTCCCATGCCAGAGACGCCAGTTTGAGTCTTGCTCGGACTGGGTCGAGTAGGTCCAGTTACATCTGGTGCCGTGACCCGGATGGGAGGGAGCCTAAGGGGGATGAGTGTAACGGAAGCAAGCTAGTAAGAGCTGTGCATGTAAACTTCACTTCCCTGGCCTCAAGAGGTGCACTAACATCTGACACTAGCGACTGTGGCCTGCCTCCCATGCCTCCCATTTGAGTCCCGCTCGGAGAGGGTTGAGTAGCTAGCAAGAACTGCGTGTGTAAACCTCATTCCCCTGGCCTCAAGAGGAGAGCTGTGGTCTTTAGCGTCCTTGTTAGCGCACCCGCCTCCCATGCCAGAGACACCAGTTTGAGTCTTTCTCAGAGTGGGTCGAGTAGGACTGGTTACATTTGGTGCTGTGACCCAGATGGGAGTGAGGTTTAGGGTGGTTAGTGTAACGGAAATAAGCTAGCAAGAGCTGTTCGTAAAAACCTCACTCCCCTGGCCTAAAGAGGCGCACAAGCAATTGATGCTAGAGACTGTGATATTTAGCATCCTTGTTAGCGCACCCGCCTCTCATGCCGGAGCAAGCTAGTAAACCTCACTCGCCTGATCTCAAAGATCTTGCACACTAGCGGCTGACGCTAACATGTGTGTCTTTAGTGTCCTTGTTAGCACACCCACCTTCCATGATGGAGATGCTAATTTGAGTCCTGTTTGGAGTGGGTCGAGTAGGACCGGTTACATTTGGTGCCGTGACCCGGATGGGAGTGAGGTTTAGGGGGTTGTTTAAAGGAAGCAAGCTAGCAAGAACTGTCCATGTACACCTCACTCCCCTGGCCTAAATAGGCATGCTTGCGATTGACGCTAGTGGCTGTGGTCTTTAGCATCCGGTTATACACACACACAAAAACCCAATGACATTCGGTATCAATGATGTCTAGCATGGTGCAACACATCAATGCATCAAAGAAAGATTATCAGCTAAATTTACATTTACATTTGTACATTCATACATTTTTGTACTGTTTACACCCCAGTGACTGTGGATTATGTTTAGGGGTGGACTTTTCCCCTGTTTTTTCTGTGAGATCGTGTTGTGTAGACTAATATATGGTTTTGAAACAGTATGTCTATTAAAAGCAAGAGTTGACAGTAATGCCATGAAATGCTCCCTCTCTTTCTTTGTGTCACTGCCATCTAAAGAGTAACGGCAGACAATGTAGACTTGTCATTGCCGTCAGTCATTCCGAAGGCGGCCCTAATCATCAAACTGACAGCACTGCAAGAGGTGTGAGCCCAACAAAGAGCTATATAGAGAGAAGAAGTGTGTTTGGGCTGGAAATACACACACTGGAGCCTCTGTCCTCCCTGGGGAGTCTTCTCATATAATCTTAGAATTAATTCTATTTGAAATACTTAAAATAAGTAAGGTGAGGGTGTGTGGCGTAGGTATTCGCTTCTTTCCTAATGAACACATACCTTGCCTTTCTCAGAGTGTCCTTGGACTGTCATCTCCAACCTTTTGAGTCTGTATCTGATTATCCAGGCAGCAATTAATCATAATTAAGCAAGTCGGAGTCTTGGAGCAGTGGAGGCGAGGTGGCAGAGGATCTGGCATACCTCCTGATCAGCCTTCCATTTTGGCAAGCGGGTACTTCGCTCGGTTCCATGATAAAGCCGGTGGTGGGGGGCATAAAGGGACATATGTGTGGGGGGGTGGGTAAAGAGCGGAGGGGGGATTTGGACAGGCCCGTGGCTAACTCTCGTCCTCCTCACCTCCCTTTCAGTCCCTCTGGACTGCTCTGAAGCATTGGCTATGTTGAGTTCCTGAGTGCTTGAATTCTCTTTGTCTTCCAAGAGGAAGCGCCGTAACAAATGACTCTTAGACCTGCAGGGGTTGTGTGGATTTGGACAGACTGTACAATCTTTTCCCCCATTTTTTTTTTTTCCCCAAGTACATCTATGAACAGATTTTTGGGACAAAGTCATACATAGAACTACCAAACAATCCTCTAGAAATCACAATTGCAAAGTAGAAGCTAATTACTAATGTTCATACTTGGGTTTAGGGATTTGAACAATAAGTAGGTATCAAGCTTTGATATGCAATACGGACATAAATGATACCCAAAATTGTTTGGTTTATTGAGTAGAAGCGTGCCATTACTTTTCTACATGCTTATAATTGTCGTTTTCATTTTTTTAAATGATAAAATGTGCCAAAAAAATCCCTCAGATCCCTTAGGATTGATGGATGGATCCAAGCCATGTCTAAAAAGCAGAAAATAGAGACTTGGGAATGAGTAATAAACCACGTAGCAATCATTCAGAACACATATACTTTTAATTTTTTTCAAATTTGCATACAATGAAATGTATGAAACAGTTTTGCATTGTTAACCAAAACTACTTTTTTTCTCAATAAAAAATAAACTAATAAAAATGTCAAAAGCACATAAAAATACTCAAATATAAACTAAAATTAAAAAGAGATCTGAAAAGATAAAAATAAAAAAGATAATTCAAAACACTATATATAAATAATATTACTGATATAAATTGACTAAACTTGAATGAACTGCAAAATGCTAAATGAAATATTATCCTCAACCTGGAGACCAAACATGGTAACAAATCATTTCCCTGCATATCTCACCGCTCATCCACTGTCTTGTGGCTTTGTTATGTTTTCCAGATGGTTTGTATTTTGCTGGTCAAAAGGTTTGGTATCGGAGGCCTGGGCTCATGACCCTATGATGTGTTTTTCTTTTTGCAGGCAGTTTATTATTAGAAAGTGCTTTCATTGCATCAGTAGGATGTTGTGCTGTGCGTGTGATGGAGGCAGAACAGAGATTAATTCAGGGGTCAGCCGTATCAGAAGCCCTGCCGGGTAGAGGCTGAAGTCTTGCCAGGCCCTGACAGAGGTCAGTTTTGGTCGGTTCTCGCTTTCTCTTTCGCCCCTGCCTTCAGCAATGAATTTCGTCACGCCTTTCCAATTGCAATGTTTTCACAAAATTCCCATCCATTCTCTTGACTAGGGTGTGAATTATGAGGGGTTTAGGGGTCTGACCTCACTAATTAAAGCTTGAACCTTCCAAGAAAAAACGTTATTTGGGGGCTTAAAAGTATATTTCAAAAATAATTTAATAATAGTTTTATGGTGTTTATCTGGTTTTATGAACTATCAATGGCAAGAGCTGCTTGACTCTTTTGTTTATTTTTGACAATTTTCTCAAAACTTTCATATTTTGTTGTATGAATATCTGAACATGCAATATATTAAACTAAAAAACAGAGCATCTTCTTTTAAACAACAACAAAATAAACATTTTATTCTAGCTTCATGGTTTCTTTTTTTATCAAAACTTGAATGTGGGCAAGTTTCATAAAAAAGCAACATTTTGAACAAAAAGCTGCAATAGTGTTTTCTTTTTTTCAAAGACTACAACATGCATAAGCAATCCTTTTATTACTTGTTTCTGCTTTTTTCACCTGTGTTTTGATCCGGAGATTCTCTACTCTTTCAGAAGATGTGTAGTAGTATACCAGTGAAAACACATAAAGCCAGACAATTCCGTCAATGGCAAGGATGCGTTGTCTATGGAAGCTTGTTTCCGCCACAGAATAAAAAAATATATAAAAGGTAATTACGACTTTTTATCTCACAATTCTGTCTTTTTTTGTATGATATATATTGCATGAGAATTGCGTGATTATAAAGTCAGAATTGTGAGTTATAAAGTCAGAATTGTGAGATATAAAGTCAGAATTGCGAGATATAAAGTCAGAATTGTGAGTTATAAAGTCAGAATTGCGAGATATAAAGTCAGAATTGCGAGATATAAAGTCAGAATTGCGAGATATAAAGTCAGAATTGTGAGTTATAAAGTCAGAATTGCGAGTTATAAAGTCAGAATTGCGAGATATAAAGTCAGAATTGCGAGTTATGAAGTCAGAATTGCGAGTTATAAAGTCAGAATTGCGAGTTATAAAGTCAGAATTGCGAGATATAAAGTCAGAATTGCGAGATATAAAGTCAGAATTGTGAGTTATAAAGTCAGAATTGCGAGATATAAAGTCAGAATTGCGAGATATAAAGTCAGAATTGCGAGATATAAAGTCAGAATTGTGAGTTATAAAGTCAGAATTGCGAGTTATAAAGTCAGAATTGCGAGATATAAAGTCAGAATTGCGAGTTATGAAGTCAGAATTGCGAGTTATAAAGTCAGAATTGCGAGATATAAAGTCAGAATTGTGAGATATAAAGTCAGAATTGCGAGTTATAAAGTCAGAATTGCGAGTTATAAAGTCAGAATTGCGAGATATAAAGTCAGAATTGCATGATATAAAGTCAGAATTGCGAGATATAAAGTCAGAATTGCATGATATAAAGTCAGAATTGCACAATTCTTAGAAAAAAGTCTTGAGTTTATTCCTCACATTTATGAGAAAAGAAGTCAGAACTGCAAGTTATAAAGTCAGAATTGTGAAGTTTATATCTCACAATTCTGACCTAATATCCAACTCGATCTCACAGCAATTTGTACGTATTTTATGAGGTGGCTAATTTGTACAAATTTGTAAGATTTTTGCTAAATCTTACGTATTTGATTTGTATGATTTTGTACAAATGACCTACCGCTAACCCCGCCCCTAAAACCTACCCATCACTGCAGTATGAATTCATATAAATAAGCCCCCTTGACAAATACGTATGAATTGGTCGTGAGATAGCGTTGTCACATCTCACAATTCTGACTTTATATCTCGCAATTAATTCTGACTTTATAACTTGCAATTGTGAGTTAATATCTTGCAATTCTGAGAAAAAAGACAATTAAAAGTAAAAAGTTGTAATTATCTTTTAAAATGTTTTATTTTGTGGCGGAAACCAGCTTCCATAGTTGTCTCATAAATGATGGAAAATTTTGTCAATGGCGTAAACGAGTAAAAGATTGTACTTGAATCCAGTTTTGGAACAACATTTAGGGTTAGTCGAATAAGTTAACATGTACTTGTAAAGTTATTTAGTAGAATGTCTGTTGGAGGAGCATCAAAATAAATAGTTAGCAAATATTAAGAAGACCGTCTACTAATACTCTATTGAGAGCTACACGAAGGAGCAAAGTTACTTACCGGACTACTAATAAAACTACTAATTAATCATTCAAAATAAGAATAAGAATAATAGCCATAAATGTTTTCAACTGCAAAAAAATCAGTCCATTATTATCAGTGGCTTTCAAATTTCACAGCAATTAGTTTCACTGACTAGAATTAGATCAGTTCCTCCATCAGCATGTAATCTTACATAAAAAGCATTGCATAACCATCACGTGTCTCCGTCATTACGGCTAATTTTGTTGTAGCGCCTGCCGTGACTTTGCTTGTAACGACATGACTGATTATGTTGTGTTATCTCTAACACCGCCACTCTGACGGATCGCTGGGCTCTTCACTCGATTTTCACGGCCGTCTCTTTTTCTGTCTCTCTGTCATGGTTCCTCCTGATGGTGCCCGCCTACAGGGATGGTTTCACCACATCATCATCATCGCCTGGGTTTGATTGTCCTCTGACTAACCTGACCGCAGGACGACTTTGTTCTTACAAAGAGGACACCAAATTAACACTGAGCTGTTTCACAGCCTGTGCCTCTGATCTTAATGAGGGATGACCTGGAGAAATATAACATAATTATCCTGATTATTACAATCTTTTTAGCCAGAGAATATAAAAGGCTCATTATTGTTCTTTTTGAATTGTTCATTACGATTATTTTCGAGCCTGCAGCCTTTTCGGGCCAAAAATGGTAGGGAGAGACAGAAGAAGAAGAGAAAAAAAACGTTCTTTGATTGGTTAATACCCAGCAGTCGAGTGGGCTTAGAGAACTTGAGCCCAGAACTGTCTCCCTCGACCCCGTTTCTGAGTGTCTGAATGTCCCCCAGCTTTCTTGAATCATTTTTCTTATATACATTTTGTCTTAAGGACACTGATCTATTAGAGGTTCCTGTTAGGGACCTTTTTAACATATTCAAATATATTTGATTTGTTGAAAAGGGCAAAGCCGACCTGCTGAGTGCTTTTTTGGCTGTTTGTTGAATGTGGTGTTCATACGGAACAATTGGGGCTAGTTGTCACTCTTTTTCACCAGTAAACATTTCTCACGATATTTTGTTCTTCAATGCAAATACATTTGCAGCATCAGTCTTCATTGTCACATGATTCTTCAGAAATCAATCAAGAAACATTTCTTTTTAAAATCAATGTTGAACAGTTATGCTTCCCTAATATTTTTATTTGAACCATATTTATTTTCAGGATTTTTGATGAATGTAAAATATAAAACATTTATTTGAAATAGAAATCTTTTGTAACATTAAGGTACCTATTTTAACGATCTGAGCACATGGTTTGAAGCGCACGGCGCAGGTGCACGACGGGAAAAACGGTCGACGCATGGTCCAAAAGGGTAGTAGCTAGTCCCTTATCCCTCTCGAGTCGACGGTCGCGCCGGCGCGATCGGCTCTCTTTTTTTCTTATCAGTGCCAAAGAGACTCAAATAACTCTGTCGTTTTTTATCATTCAGGCAAGTGTTATACATCATTATAATCTATTAAGTTTCTTTTTTTTTTGTACAGTCACAATAGAAACAAAATGTTTTGCTTTTTGCAAAATAAAGAAAACAAACATGGTGCGCGATCTGCAGCCTCTCTGTCAAAGACGTTCATTCAGATAGTCTTCAGAAAAGGAACTATAGCTTAGTGAATACTTGTCTCACAAACATGAGACATATGTCTAAAGAAATGCTGAAATGTCAGGTTTTAAACAATGTAAAACAAATCGAAAACCAATATGCTGGGTTTATGTAATCTGGTTGGAAAGTGATAGATGTCAGTCTTTCGCGAACCACTTCATTATGCGGCCACGCCCATGTAGCACGCGCTCTTTCAGATTCAAATACTGAAATACAATCATGGGTGCATTTTGGGCGTAACGTGCAATAAACCAATCAGAGTCTCATCTCCCATTCCCTGTAAAAGCCAGTTGCGTTTGCACCATGGAGGATTCGCTATTTACATGATGGAATTTGCAAGTGAAAAGACTGAACGCTTCTCCAGAGAGGAATTCTTTTATTTTTTATATTTCCTTTTAAATAACACAAAAAATACTGCATTAGTGACTTTAGACCAGGTTTCAGTTGGTCAATGGTGCAGTCGTTTTCAGTTGCCTCAAAATAGCAACACGCCAACAATGCGCCTGAACACATCTCGTTCACAGACCAGCATGCCCATGGGTGTAAAAATTATAATTGCGTTGAGCTAAAACTATGATAGGGCCCATAGTGTATTTACATTCACTTTTATTTACATTCACCAATTTAATGCATTCGATGAATAAAATTCATTTCTTTTTATTAAAATCTTTCTGACCCCAAACTTTTGAAAAAACACTCATAAACATTTTCTATTATTATGAAAAATAAGCAATTAGCATAAATTACATTTGTTGTCATTTCTGATGTTTTATTGTTCCTCAAAGCAGATCTGAATGTTTGGTAACAGTCAGTTTTGCATTTAATGACACTTTTTTTTCCCTTTGGTTAAAACTGCCACGGCAGCGAAATGAATTGTCATAACAGGATCGGGTCCAGATTGCTCATTACTAAGTGTCTGCTTAATTTCAGGTGTTGCGGCTTGAGTGATATGTGTAATTATAGCTGTCAATCCATCCTGACACGCTGTCACCCGTGTGACAGTCCACATAAGCAGACTGCTGTTGTCCTCAGTGAATTGTGATGAAGGTTTGATTTAGAGTCTCGCTGCAGCATAATGCATCTACACATGAATACAAAATACAGACGCATTTGATCACGTCTCTTTTAACCTGTCCTATATGAATAATTATGCAATATATGAATAATTTTGAAAACATTTTAAAGTGCCCCTATTATTATTTTTTCAAATATTATCTTTCATGCAGTGTGTAATAGAGCTGTCTGTGAATGTAAAAGGTCTGCAAAGTTTTAAAGATCAAAGTGCACGACAAATAAAGTTGCCGCCTAAAAGAAAGAATCGATTGTAAGATGCTGAAACAAGTCGTCAGTAATTCCAGTCTCACTTCCTGTTACAGAAAATGTAACACATTTTCATAATGACGGCCTGTGATCTTCTACTTTGACCCGCCCTCAAACACTAGTTGTAGCTGAGGCCTGGAAGAGTTTGGATTGTGTTGTCAACATGTCGAAGATGCTGATTTCAGTACTACAATTCAGATTTGGTAATGGGTGTATTGTTTCGAACACACACTGAAAGCAATAGACTAATCACAACAGACTGTCCCATCTGACCAATCAAAGCAGAGCAGGCTCTAGGAAAGGGGGTTTGCACTGCATTCACATGGGGCGTTGGCGTTAATGCTTCTCATTTACTTTGAATGCGTGACATCATGCGTTGCTGAATGGAATTGTGGGTCCCGTTGCATCGCATCACTGGCGTCAGCCAATCACATTGCCTATGCAAATACCCTACACTCTAAAAAAAAAAAAAGGTTAAATATGGTACCAAAAATGGTTCTTCGTCTTAACCATAGAGGAACCACTTTTGGTGCTATATAGCACCATATCTTAACATGTTCTGTATATGGTAGCAGTGCTATATAGCACCTTAGTCAAAGAACCGGTGAAGAACCTCTGAAGAACCGCTGAAGAACCACTGAAGCACCAAAATTGGTGCTATATAGCACTTAAAAAGGTTCCCCTATGATTACGAGCCAAGAACCATTTTTGGTGCCATATAGAACCTTTTTTTTTAGAGTGTAGCGCAGACGCTAGCCAATTGTATTCATGCAACAATGTAAAAGTAATGTGATTGGCTGTTGTCACTGATTATCGCGTCACCTCCAAGCTTCAGACACGCACACCGCCAAGCGTCGACGCCCCTTGTGAATGCAGTGTTAAAGAGACTGAATCTTCGAATGAACCGTTTTCAGGCTCTTTGAGAAATGAGCAACCAGGTCTCACAGAATTCCGTGAAATGAACACAGGCCCCTTAACTCAAAATCCGTGGCAGTTTCACAGAATTTCGCAGATTCCGTGATGGGTCCACAGAAGTGATGCCTATGTAAGTCAATGACAGTAAAAAGTAGACATGATTTTATGAATATTTGTAGACTACTTTTATATTTTGGAGCAACTAACTCCACTCCTACCCTAAACCTACCCACTCTCAACAATATAAAACACATAACAGGCAAATACACGTACAGTAACAGGGATTTATTGCAAAAACTGACCAAAAACAGTATAAAAGTATTAACTCATGTTGCATTCCAAGTCTTCTGAAGTCACACGATGTCTTCATGTAAAGAACAGAGTTGATCTTAATGTTTTAATCGCTGAAATGATGATCCCGCCGCTCTGTGAAAGCACTCATTCATATCTCATTCAAATGATACACCCGACTCTTTTGCATGACGCACGAGATCTGTCACGAGACACACAAGAGCCAATAGCATTTTACAATCAATGCCGACATAATGACGCAATTGGTCACGTGACATACGAGAGCCATTGCTGTCAAAGCTGACGTAACGTTTCTTCCGGCGGTAAAATTTGAAATGTGTTATGATCTTTGGCGGATGGACTCGACGATGCTGATCGCTTTTGGGGATTTTCTTCACACAAATAAATCGTTTGGCCTCGGAACACTTGGAATATTTGTACTTTTTGAATTAATTGTGCCTGCAGTCGTATCTGCCTGTTTTTTATAATACACAAATAGGTAGGTTTAGGGAAGGGATTGGGTTACGTCTTTAAAAGTGTCTGAATACCGTAAATAAAATAAAAAAATAAATAATTGTAAATAAAATTATGCTGGCTGATTAAATCGAGGATCACACTCCATGTCATAAAATCATAGTTTCATGACAATAACCAACATGCCCAACGCGTCTGTATACTGTCATTGACTTACAGAGGCATCACTTCCGTGGACCCATCACAGAATTGTCGGCGATTCTGTGAAACTGCCACGTATTTTGAGTTAAGGGGCCCGTGTTAATTTCACGGAATTCTGTAAGATCAGGTTGGAAATGAGGTGGTGTGTGTAGTAATGTTGGTTTGTACGGGAAGAAGGAGGCGGGAACCGGCGAACGTTCAAAATGTTCAAAACACAAAATCCAGGCCTGGTCCTCTCTCGTCCCTCACTTTCGTCGCTCCTCCTTTATACTCCCTCACTCCTCCGCGAGAGCCGAGATCGCTGCGGCGCGCAGCTGGCGCTCATCCTCCCTGATGAGCGCCGCCTCGTCCCGCCCTCACGGTCCCTCGGCCTCGCTGCTCGCCACATACCCACAACGCCCTTTGCAGGCCGGGGGGCACTCCCGAGCCTGCACTCTACCCCCCCACCCCCCCCTCCCCGGGGGGGCCAATCACGGCGGCCGCGGGACCTGGGGGTAAGAACAGCGAGGTGAGAGAACGGAGCGGGGAGCATGAGGAGCGACAGAGACGAGAGAGTGGAGAGAGGAGAAAAGAAAAAGAGAAAAAAAAAAATTCTGGTCCGGTTCCCAGACACACTGGCGCTCGGTCCTCAGCCAGCCGAGAGGCTCTTCCTCGCGGTGCCATGCGGTGGTACTGGACACTCGGTGGACGGCTCGATCCTCCTCCGCCCCCTGGCGGCCGGCGGTGGCTCCTCCTTCTGAGGGCAGCCGGAAGCGAGTCCCCGTCCCGCGCTCCCTGCTCCTCCCCATCATGGCGGACGGCAGCAGGCTCCGGCTCCGGGCAAGCGCTGGGGACTCCTTCGCCCCCTCGCGGATGGCAGCCACCCCACCTCGACCCAGGGGCACGGCAGCGAGCTCTCCGTCCCACCAACCTTCATCCGCTCCAGCACCACCGCTTCGGGCAGCCGCTCGAGGACTTCTCTCCTCTGCGCTGCCCGAACTCCGCGGCACCGCGATCCCCCTCAGCTGCGAGGGCTCTTCGACAGCATGTCCCTCCTTCCTCCCGGGCTTCGGCACCACTGTAGTAATGTTGGTTTGTACGGGAAGAAGGAGGCGGGAACCGGCGAACGTTCAAAACGTTTAATCAAAAATAAACACAAAATAAAATGGCGGCGGCAGCCCCTCGCAGTCGACTGCCGCCTACATACAAACAAACACAAAATGAAAATAAAAAGCTGCAGCCCCTCACGGTCGACTGCAGCATACACATAATAAAACGTAAATAAAACACAACACAAAATCCAGGCCTGGTCCTCTCTCGTCCCTCACTGTCGTCGCTCCTCCTTTATACTCCCTCACTCCTCCGCGAGAGCCGAGATCGCTGCGGCGCGCATCCTCCCTGAGCGCCGCCTCGTTCCGCCCTCACGGTCCCTCGGCCTCGCTGCTCGCCACAGTGTGCAATGTATATTATGAGAAAATTAAAGTGTTGTTTGACCTTTGATGCATGTTAATATTGTAGGAGATGGTAACACTATTTGAATGGTCCACTTTAGAAATTCTACTAACTATAAGTCACTTTGCAACTACATTTCAACTAGCAGTCATTAGTAGACTGTCTGCTTAATATCTGCTAACACTTTATTCCCCAATAGACATTATACTGACTATAAGTAACATTGCAACGACATGTCAACTTATTCTTCTACTTAACCTAACTGTCTATTACATTCTACTAATACTCTAATTAGAGTTAATTGAAATGGGGTTGCAGTCACTTATAGTTAGTAGAATGTTTAAAGTGGAGTAGGAGACCTCTAAAACAAAATTAGGAACCTTTGAAATAGCATAATCGGGGCACTCTAAGTAAAAGCATTCTCAGTGTTGCATTGAATTCAATGCAGTGTAAATTGTTGCACAGAAATACATTCTTATTATGCTCTATTTGCACACTAACAGGGGGAACAATGCCTTCTTAGAGAATTCCCTTTCTTTATTCTGATGCCATTAGAAGCATTTCAACGCAAAGACGAATTTGAAGCACTAAAAAAAGAAGAAAAAAAGAAAACAGTGGTGCAAATATGCACTTAACAATATCTGCATGTCCGCGTGATGGGGCTTTGAGCGCTGCGGGGCGGCTGGTCGTATTGTGTTGAGAGATAGTCCGTTTGGATTACTGTACAGTTGTCCTGAAAAACAAATGGGGTTTCCAGCAGCTATGCTGCATGCTAAGCTACACCGCTATTGAAATGTGCACTAGCTGTTTTGCCCTGGTGCCAAAAGAAATCAAGTTTTGCCCACATGGCAGGCTATGAAAGACTATGAACTATGGGAAACCTACTGTGACATGTGTCGCCTGCATACGAGATCAAATGCATGTGCATTCAAAAGAACTTCTCCAGGTAGATTTATCGACAGGGGGGAAAACGTCACGATGAGACTGACTCAATCATGATCACTTTGATGTTGGAGAGGGACGAACCATCACGGGCCTGAATAGAAGTACAATTATTCTTTTCTGCCTCTCTCTCTTTCTCTCTCTCTCTCTCTCTCTCTAATGGGTTTAGCATTCATGCTTTATAATGGCTTAAACAGATCGAATAGAGTACAGGCATGTTGTTTATTCACTTTTACCCGCACACATGCACGCGGGCACACGCTCATATCTGCATCACGATTTGTTTTTGTTGTTTCTTTGCCCTTGAATTTGTACAGTAAAGGATCTGATACTTTTTTGTAATTTGATGTTTATTTATTCCTTTTTTCGCAATGGTTAATTGTGTTCCTGTTGCTCGAGTAGAGCAACACCAAGATAATCATCAGATTATATGATTTATATTTTAATCAAAACACTATTTCTTTAGTTTAGATAAATATGTTTCTTTATAAAAGACTCAAAATACAACATTATCGCATTGAAACTCAAATTCATAAAATTGGCTGAAATCAGTTAATCTAGTATTATATTTTGTTATTAATATTTTTAATTGGCTTTTTCCGGTGTTGGGTGAATGAATTTGGCTAGTGTCTGCACTAGGATATTTGCATAGGTGATCTGATTGGCTGACACCAGTGATGCGATGCAACAGAACCCAAAGTGTTGTTGTTGTTTTTTTCATTTTATTAGTTTTATTTAGCTACAATTAATTGTATTTCAGTTATAGTTTTAGTCATTTTTGTACTTCAGCTTGACTATTATTTTCAATTAATACCCAGGGCAAATTTCTAATTGTAATTTACAAGTATTTTCATCTAATATTTATTATATTTTCTTTCAGTCCTGTTTCAATTAAACATTATGTTTAATAGTTATACCACTGGTTCTAATTTTCTTTTCTTTTTGCGTTTAATATTTACAGATGCTAACAGAATAAACGTAACAGAATAAAGCCTACCTTACAATCAGCCCTGAATCCATTGCTTTAAGAAATGAACAGCTTTTCATGAGGAGAATTATAGCTCAACGCCTGTCAAAACGATGTAGCTAAAGTAACGTTACAGCGCTTCACTAGATGTTGAGTTGATATGTGGGCGTCTACTCTGGATCGCCAGTATTTGAATCTGAAAGAGTGCATGCATGTGGGCGTGGTCGCATTAGCGGATAATGAAGTGGATTGCGAAAGACTGACATCTATCACTATTCAACCAGATTACATAAACACAGCATATTTGGTGTCGATTTGGTTTACATTGTTTAAAACCTGACATTTCAGCATTTCTTTAGACATATATCTCATGTTTGTGAGACAAGTATTCACTAAGCTAGAGGTCCTTTTCTGAAGACTATCTGAATGAATGTCTTTGAGAGAGAGGCTGCAGATCACGCATCATGTTTGTTTTCTTTATTTTGCATAAAGCAAAACATTTTGTTTTTATTGTGACTCTACACAAAAACATAGAAACTTAACAGATTATAATGATGTATAACACTTGCCTGAATGATAAAAAATGACAGAGTTATTTGAGTCTCTTTGGCACTGCTAAAAAAAAAAGAGAGCCGATTGCGCCGGCGCGACCGCCGACTCGAGAGGGTTAAATCAACACCAATTCACTATTGGCTATTTGATTTTAAATCGACGGCCTTAGATCAGATAATCGCTCAAAAAATATCCTCAGATTCCAGATGGCAAGACATTCTTGTATCTGCCCATCTTAAAGTTAATTAAATGATAAAGTGTAAAGATATTAATTTTCCAGGCTTTCGTCTTGTTGAGCTTGGACGTGAGGTTTAGACTTTACTTGGGTCGTGAGGAAGAGGTAATCTGGAAAGCGAGAAATGTGAGTTTTCACATTTTTCTTGTGTGGCTTCTCCAAGCTGCTTCAGATCAATAGCATGTACTTGCTGGAGGTTAACGTCAGGTCTCCTCTCTTTAAAAGCCATAAAACTGAAACTAAACAAGCCTCGGAAAGCTCTAACCGCTATTTCGCCCTCCTCCTACCCGACGCTTCCAGGTGTTCTCGGATTCGAGCAGTAATTGCGATCACATCAGTCCAGTCATAAAAAGCAGGCCTATGTAATGAAGCTGGTCTTAATAAGGTGCTTATGTTTTATTCTGGCCTATTAGAGGCACTGAGTCAATCTCTGAGAGCAGAATGACTTTTACAGTTCTCTCCTCTACCTGCTGTTTGGCAGAGGTTGGAAAGACGGCATGCAGGCCAACAGTTTCTGACAAGGTTAACACCCACAGACGTTTCCTGTAGGTCTGGGGATAGCAGCTGCTTTTTACCCGACGCCCACTTCTGGTCTAACTTTCATGATCCTCGCTGGACAATCAATTTGGCAAACCAGAACCAGACGTCCCGCCACTGCTCGCCCCAGCTCTAGAAGCCTCACTGAAACACTGGCCATTAATGAGGGGACTGTAAAACTGCAACCGTTTCAGATAAACCCTTTTGGGACTACTTGTGATGGTTCATTACTTGCTTCTAAACAGGTGTGATTACTATATTGTATTTATTTTATCATCCATTGTGTTGAAAACACTTTACAACATCATTTGATTGATTTTGGAAGTAACAAGTTCTGACCTTATGTCCTTATGTAAGTCTACACTGTAAAATTTACTTCCTCTTTTAAAGTAAATATCAAACACCACATCAACTGTAACTCAATACCTGTTAATGAAATGGCATATAGTCTACATGTTTTAATGCAAAATATATACAGTGAGGAAAATAAATATTTGAACACCCTGCTATTGTGCAAGTTCTCCCACTTGGAAATCATGGAAGGGTCTGAAATTGTCATCTTGGTGCATGTCATCTGTGAGAGACATAATCTAAAAAAAAAATCCAGAAATCACAATATATGATTTTTTAACTATTTATTTGTATGATACAGCTGCAAATAAGTATTTGAACACCTGTCTATCAGCTAGAATTCTGACCCTCAAAGACCTGTTAGTCTGCCTTTAAAATGTCCACCTCCACCCCATTTATTATCCTAAATTAGATGCACCTGTTTGAGGTCGTTAGCTGCATAAAGACACCTATCCACCCCATACAATCTGTAAGAATCCAACTACTAACATGGCCAAGACCAAAGAGCTGTCCAAAGACACTAGAGACAAAATTGTACACCTCCACAAGGCTGGAAAGGGCTACGGGGAAATTGCCAAGCAGCTTGATGAAAAAAGGTCCACTGTTGGAGCAATCATTAGAAAATGGAAGAAGCTAAACATGACTGTCAATCTGACTGTCAACCAGCACATGTCAAGGCCCGTCTTAAGTTTGCCAATGACCATTTGGATGATCCAGCGGAGTCATGGGAGAAAGTCATGTGGTCAGATGAGTCCAAAATATAACTTTTTGGTCATAATTCCACTCAACGTGTTTGGAGGAATTAGAATGATGTGTACCATCCCAAGAACACCATCCCTACTGTGAAGCATGGGAGTGGTAGCATCATGCTTTGGGGGTGTTTTTCTGCACATGGGACAGGGCGCCTGCACTGTATTAAGGAGAGGATGACCGGGACCATGTATTGCGAGATTTTTGGGAACAACCTCCTTCCCTCAGTTAGAGCATTGAAGATGGGTCGAGGCTGGGTCTTCCAACATGACAATGACCCGAAGCACACAGCCAGGATAACCAAGGAGTGGCTCTGTAAGAAGCATATCAAGGTTCTGGCGTGGCCTAGCCAGTCTCCAGACCTAAACCCAATAGAGAATCTTTGGAGGAGTGGGCCAAAATCCCTCCTGCAGTGTGTGCAAACCTGGTGAAAAACTACAGGAAACGTTTGGCCTCTGTAATTGCAAACAAAGGCTACTGTACCAAATATTAACATTGATTTTCTCAGGTGTTCAAATACTTATTTGCAGCTGTATCATACAAATAAATAGTTAAAAAAATCATATATTGTGATTTCTGGATTTTTTTTTTTTGATTATGTCTCTCACAGTGGACATGCACCTACGATGACAATTTCAGACCCCTCCATGATTTCTAAGTGGGAGAACTTGTAAAATAGCAGGGTGTTCAAATACTTATTTTCCTCACTGTATGTCACTTTTAAAAGTAACTTCCCCAACACCAACACGCTACACAATAAAATGAATGTATCCTATAGAATTGAGCAGCCTGTGTGATATTTCAGACATATGGTCTATTCAAAGATCGTAATTTACATATAGGAGAAAAGTTTAAATCTCTTATTCAACACCTCAAGGCTGATATTCTGAATGATTTATAAGTATGCTAACACTTTTTCCTCTTGAGGTGTGTGTGTAAGCGGTGTGTGGTTGGGGGGTTCCTCTGACACTCAGGGGTCCAGACCCCAAACTCTGGTTCATGTCTTAACACCAGGCAGAGCAGCAGGGTCAAGCCACCAATGGGAAGCAGTCCTGGGCCGCACCTCAGTGGACCAGAAGCCCGTACAAATCTCTAAACGTACGTCAAATGTCAGTTCTGTGGCCTTGGACTTACAAGGCCGCTTTGACATACAAATTTACCCAGAGCTGCTTACATTGGCCTGACCCAGACCTTCAGAGAGCCCAAAACCAGATCAAAATATGTATTAATGTTGGGTTTTTTTTTTTTTTTTTTGAAGGCCATATCTTTGCTAATGCTTGCACGCCATGTGGAAAGATGGATCCAGTGACAGTCTCAAATATTAATGATAGTTTATTTGCCTTGGATTATTCTGGATGACTATTGGCAAATCCATAAAAGCATGTTTGTGGTATACACGTCAAATTCAAAATACTCTAGTTCATCTTCTCTCCTTCAGAAATCCATCACTTTTGATCACCACATCAGTCTTGCCTTTTCGTTTTATTTTAAAAGAAAAGTTTTTTTCTCAATATTTGAAGCCCATAGAACTTATTCAGAGCAGCACCAGGAAAGGTATGAAAGAGAGGATGTGATGGATAGACTTACCGTGTTTTCAATGGCGCTGTAAAGCGTTGTGTAAAGCTCCTAGATCATTTGTAATTTTCCACAGCTCATGTTGTCTGGAGTTTTTTGCTTACTGAAACTTATTTTTGCAGTGTTATGTCAGCAGAGCAATCCAAAAACACATTAAATAACAGTACAAGCCACTGAAGAGATCCCTCTATCCCTCACAGCCTCACTTTCATTCCTGTTAAAAGCTTTCTATCTATCGCCTGATTTTATATGCAACTATATTAAATGACTGTCATTATTAACTGATGCATAAATTAAAATTTAGCATCACTAATAATAATAAACATTTTTGTATAGCACTTTTCATACGTGTTATGCAACTCAAAGTGCTGCACAAGCATAAAAACACATATTGTAAATATAATTTCACACAATATCAATATTCAAAAACAACTATAAAAGGTTCATGATGTAAAATAAAGAAATTGGAAATACAAATTCACATCAAAAAAAAAAAAAAAAAAAAAAAAAAAAAAAATATATATATATATATATATATATATATATATATATATATATATATATATATATATATATATATATATATATCTTCCTATGCCTTTTTAAAATGAAAGTTCTTTTATACTTTTAATTCATCCCAAAAACAAAATATATATTTTTTTAATATTGTGTTATCTCGTTTTATATAAATCAGCATATATAGCAACAAATTAGCATAGTAGAATGATTTCTGAATGATCATGGGACACTGAACACAGTATAAATGCCATGTCAGGAATAAATTATATTTTCAAAATAAATAAGAAAAAAAAAAAACGTATTTTAAATTTTTTTTTTTAAGTATTTGATCGAATAAAGGCAGCTTTGTTGAACATAAAAGACTTCTTTCAACATCATTCAAAAACAAATCGTCCCTAAACGATACAGTGTGTGTCTGCGCGCATAGTATATATGGTACTTATATAGTGTATATATTCACATAATATAATTGTTAAAGACAATGAAATGAAATGGCATTGCATGAATTAATATGGGCCACAGCACATGACTCTCTTGAGCTGGACACCGGCTGTTGTGAGGTGTTGATTTTGAGCAGAGGTCTTCCGTTAGATCCAGATGGTAATTGACTCAACACCAGAACCACTGAGCCGACCCCTGTGTCTCATTCCATTTCTCTTCCTGGGACATCAGAACCTTTTTCTTTGCAGTTTTTCGAGGCTTTGAAAACTGAAAAGTGGAGGTGGATCCCAGCAGGAACAAGGCCCATCTCTCTGCCCCAAAGGAGACGTACTGCCACAGGGTCCAGAGATGAGCCTTTGCTTGTCCGCTCTCTGTTCCTGGTAGGTGTTCGCTGATGATAAATATTTCATTTCCTTGCAAAACAAATAGCTACATATCATTCCTTCCCCGAGCTTTGTTGTCGACGGCGACGCGGCGGGTAGTTTGTGATGGCTGCCGTGGAACGCAGGAGAGAAAAATGGCTTGTTGAGAACAATCATAACTCAGCACGTCACAGAAAAAACCTGACCGCAGCGGTCAGAGTCCCTCATTGGGAAGTACGTCTGCATGTTGTGACAGCGAGTTTGTTCTGTTTTGAGGCCTGATGGATAACTCAAATCTGCAGTGCAGTTGAAAACCATGCGTTTTTATATTGAGTGCAGAATTACCATGATACCACAACTCCCAGCTCTATTTCAGCTAAATAGAGACCAGTGGAGGAACATGATTTGTTGAGTGTTTCCTAAATCACTTTCCTTTGCCTTTTGGTTCCATGTGCACTGTATATAAATAATATAATATAAAATAATATATAAAATACAAACAAATAAATAAAAAAAACCCTCACTTTCCGTTGCCTTTTTGGTTCCATGTGCACTGTACATTAATAATTTACAGAGCTATTCCTACCTGATCTGGACCATTAAAGGACTTTCATTCAACTTTCCATTCATTTTTCATTCACATATTTGAGCATATTTGAAAGATGTTTTTCAGTGATCTATCAGAAAGGGGTGAGCAGTATGGCCAAAATCTTGCATCATAGTTTTATGTCCTAATTTCATAGATTTACATCATGGTAACCAGGACTTGACATTAAAGGGGGCATAACACACAGTTTCTACCAATCTCGTGATAATCTTGAGTACCTATAGAGTAGCATTGCATCCTTCATATCTCCAAAGAGTCTTTAGTTTTATCATATTTATAAAAGACAAACAAACACAATACATCGTGGCATTATCCCTGGATAACTTTTGTGTTGTTTACATTATATGCACTTACGCGCAGATTGCCAACAAAACACACATTTGATACGTTTCAATCCCCGCCTGTGGTTTCGAATCATGACCGGGAACAAACAAACACACTTGCACAACTCGTTGCTGCTCCGGAAAAACAAACTGCAGCCACTGTTTCTTTAACGCTGGGTTATATGTTTTGATTTCATGGTCTAAAAACAAAATGGCAGCGCTGCTGATGGCGTCCGTAACCCGAACAAAGTTCTTTGATGACGCTCTTGCTCTCGCTCTGGTTGATGTGTGCACGCGCTCATCCGGGAGAAGTGTCCATACAAGGAATTACGCCCTTTATGATGTCATACAGGGCCATACTGAAAAAAAAACTTTCCGAAACTTATACGAATCCTGAAGGAGTGTATTCGGAACAGAAATACTCAGTCATACGGCCAACCCGTTTTTTTTATTTATTTTGGCCATGTTTAGCATGAGAATCCAACTCTTTAACAGTGTAAATAAGTCAGAATGCATTAAATAGTATTAACCCCCACCCCCTTAACTCTTTCCCCGCCAAACATGGAATTTTCCATTATATGTGAGAAAATGCTTCCCCGCCAAACTCAGAATTTTCCGTTATTTGTGAGAAAACGCTTCCCCGCCAAACACAGAATTTTCGGAGTTTCCGTGTTTTCACTGTTATACACTAGGGGGTGCTATTACGCATCTTCTGAATGAATACAGTATCTCCTGATCAAAACACAGGCGAAAAACAAGTGATCCTATGTAAGCAGATGCATATGTGATCATCAATATTAAACATCATATAAATCAAAACGAATGAAATGAATGAAATGTCGACCCAGGATGAGCTACAGGACTGTGAAGCTTTGGGGTGTTGATGGACTCGATCTACTCCATCTGTGTTTGATCATCGCTCTGAATCTGATCTGGATGTAGTCTTTGACAAAAACATGATTTTCTCAGCTTTTTCTTCAAAATGTTGCTTTTTTATGAAACTTATTTAAGTGTTGATAAAAAAGGAATGCATGAAGCTAGAATAAAACGTTTTTCTGCTCTTTCTTTTGATATATTGCATGCTCATATATCTATACAACAAAATATTCTGTGGGCCATTACATTTTTGTGAAATTGATCAAAAACCCTGGCAGTGACTGGCAACTTTTTTTTTAAACGCTGGCGGGGAAAGAGTTAACACCTGCCAAACCACCAAAAGCAGGTGTATTTGAGCAATGGTGTGTAACGCAGTCACTCCTATACTAGCCACTTTGGCGGGTTGAATTTTATATATAATATATACATTTTACAATCGCAGTCTTTTAAAAGGGCATCTGAAGTAATAAACTAAGTGCAATGTAGTGTTGTCAAAAAATATATTTTTTTTGATACATATCGATACTGAAATAGGCCTATCTGAAATGCTTCCAATATTAATTTTCCGCAGAATAGATATACAATACCAGCTGCTCTTTCTCTCTCTCTCTCTCATCTCGCTGACAGTGAGTTACACACAAACCCGCCTCTCTTCACTCACTCCTTTCATTTGCTCCAAGTGAATATTGTTGGTGTTACAGAGATTAAATTTTGGCGTGGGATTGCGTGTATTTCGCATAATTTTACTAATTCCTGCATATTTAAACCACCTCTCAGTACTATATTGAGTTCTTTTTCGCTGCTTATTGCGCTTAAACAGTCAAATACACATAAAATAATGTCAAAATGCTGACCTTGGCCACAGTCAGTTCTGTTTTAAGTGAAAGTAAACAGTTGAGAAAGAAAACGCATGTGTAACAGTTTAATGGATCCGTGCGTCATGTCTTAAAGTGACAACAGCCTAATATACCTGCTGCAAAATTATGAGATAATATAAAAAAATATCTACATGGCAGTTCCCTTTCAGTCGGTCACTACGACGTACGTCGGTAATAACCGACGAATTGGGATCACTTCAGAGAGCCCCTATCAGCTTCGAAAACTTAAGAACAGGCCAATGAACAATTGGCGTGCGAGATTTGCATCTCGCGCTCCGCCCCGCGCCGCGGGTATAAACAGGAAGCGAGAGCATCGCACTGACGTCATTCACTTCGGAGCCTAACCGGCGTTTGAAGTTTGCAGACTGCTTCCTGACTATTTCAGCGAAGATTACTACAAAGAACAGAGAAGAGGATCGTGTGTGTTGGTGTGACGGCGCTTTCCAGCGGGACCGCGAACTCAAAGCTGCGAGGAACAACTGCTGTTATCACAGCAAAAACAGCTTGTTGGTATCGGTGGGCGTTCCTTTTGAGTGCAAACACAGGCTGCACTATCTCCTGTGTGTTGCCGCGGTTTCCCTGGGTGCTTCAGCACTCTCTTAAAAGAGCGATTTCCTCACAAAAAGAGCAACACGGGTGTGACACTGCGTCTTTTTCAAGATGTCATTCCACCCGTGCGTTTCTGGATGCGGTCGTTCCCTCTCGCCCGCTGACGGCCACACTCACTGCATCACGTGCCTGGGCTTACAGCACGCTGAGGCAGCGTTTGTGAATAGCTCGTGTTCTCACTGCGGGAACATGACTATTGCGGTGCTTAGGTCGAGACTCACCTACCTCCGGGAAGGCGGAGTCCCCCTCCCCATACCTCGATCTAGAGCTATCCCTAACCAGGATAGACCTACTTCGACGGATGGCCGGGGTGATCTGAGGATTACGTTCAGGCCAAACCCGCCTAGTGTCCAAGCTACGCAGGTCCCTGAACCCTCTCAAGCACCGCTGCCGGTGGCGCCACCGGAAGAGATCGCTGGTCCCGCCCACGGGCGCCCAGTCATCTCTTTCGGAGCGCCCGCGGACGAGCAGATGTCGATCGCAGCATCGGAGGGGGAGTTCCAGTCCTCAGAGGATGAGGATTCAGCTGTACTGCCTCCCTCTGGGAGAGTGGCAACGGCTGAGTCGGACCCTGAGTTGACGGCTATGCTTTCCCGGGCCGCCGAAAAGGTCGGGCTTGTGTGGAACCCTCCACCACGTCCCGAACCTTCTAGGTTGGATGATTGGTTCCTGGGGGGGGGTCGCGCTGGTTCTCAGCGTCCCGCCCCAGTGCCATTCTTCCCGGAGGTGCATGAGGAGCTTTCCAGGTCGTGGACGACACCCTTCAGTGCCAGAAACAGACCTGGAGGCTCCTCCCTCCTCACTACCCTTGACGGTGGACAGGCCAAGGGTTACGAGAGGATCCCGCCAGTCGAACGCGCCGTCGCGATGCAGCTGCGTCCGGCGACCGCCTCCGAGTGGCGTGGTGATCCTCGTCTCCCGTCCAAAGCCTGTAGGTTTTCGTCCAGTCTAACTGCGAAGGCCTGCAGGTCCTGCGGACAGGCCGCGTCTGCCTTGCATGCCATGGCGTTGCTTCAGGTGCACCAAGCCCAAGCACTCATGGACATGCACGAGGGTAGGTCTGACCCAGAGCTCCTCCGGGAGCTCCGGGCGGCGACGGACCTCGCCCTCCGGGCGACGAAAGTTACCGCCCGTTCCGTGGGTCAGGCGATGTCCACCTTAGTGGTCCAGGAACGGCATCTCTGGCTCAACCTGGCCGACATGAGGGAGACTGACAAGAACCGGTTCCTGGACTCCCCCATATCGTCGGCCGGGTTGTTCGGCGACGCGGTCGAGAATTTCGCCCAGCAATTCTCGGCCGCCCAGAAGCAGACGGAGGCCATCAAGCATATCCTGCACCGGCGGCCCGCTGCTGCCTCCACCCAGCCGCCGGCTGCAGCGCCTCCGCCTGCCCGTCGCCGAGGACGTCCTCCTGCGGCCGCCCCCGCTCCCGCCCCAGCCCAGCAGCAGCCTTCCACCGGTCGTGGGCGTGGAGCCGGTCGCGGGAAGAACGTCCAGCCCGCTCAGGCCGCTGCCAAGCCAGGTGGCAAGCGCCGTCGGAAGAGACCCTGAGACGGGCCGCCCAGAGATGGAGGAAACTGCTCTTCGGGAGATGGCTGCAGCACCACTCCTTCCCCCGGTGGAGGGCCGGGGGAACCCCATTTTATTTTCTGTTCCGCCACTGGCCCCAGTGCCAGTGGCACCCAAATTTTCAATAAAAGAGCAGTTTCTAACATCTCTGGGTGCCAAGAGAGCGCGTCTGACGGTATGCGACGCTACCATGCCTCGTACCCCTCAGACACCTCTCTCCTCGCCAACAGGGGGCGTCGGTTGTGCGGACGCACACAAAGTGCCTCCCCACGCTCGCCCGTCCCCTCAGCGGATGCAGGTCGTGTGTCAGACCCAGACCCCTGCACGGACCACTCTCATGTCGTCCTGGGGCCCCTGCGTTCCGCTGCGCTGCCCCGCTCCGGGTACGTCCGTGGTGCCGATGGTCCCGCTTGCTCGGTCTCTGGGGGCCTGGCTAGCGCTCCCTGACCCGTCTCGCTGGATCATCCGCACCATCAGACTCGGCTATGCGATTCAGTTCGCCCGGCGTCCCCCGAAGTTCAGGGGTGTCCACTTCACTTCTATTCCGAAGGAGGGCGCCCCCGTGCTTCAGGCGGAGATCGCTGTCCTATTGGCGAAGGACGCGATAGAGCCGGTCCCTCCAGCCGATATGAAGTCCGGGTTCTACAGCCCGTACTTCATTGTACCCAAGAAAGGTGGCGGGTTACGACCGATCCTGGACCTGCGTTACCTGAACCGCTCCCTCCACAGGATGCCGTTCCGAATGTTAACCCAGAAACGCATCTTCAGATGCATCCGTCCCCAGGATTGGTTTGCAGCGATCGACCTGAAGGACGCGTACTTTCATGTCTCGATTCTCCCTCGACACAGACCGTTTCTACGCTTTGCTTTCGACGGACGGGCATACCAGTACAAAGTCCTACCCTTCGGGTTGTCCCTGTCGCCCCGTGTCTTCACGAAAGTCGCGGAGGCGGCCATTGCTCCCATGAGAGAGCGTGGTGTTCGCATCCTCAACTATCTCGACGACTGGCTGATTCTTGCCCAGTCGCGGGAGCAGTTGTGCGAACACAGGGACATGGTGCTCCGGCACCTCAGCCAGTTGGGTCTTCGGGTCAACTGGGAGAAGAGCAAACTCTGTCCCGTACAGAGGATCTCTTTTCTCGGGATGGAGATCGACTCGGTCGCCATGACTGCGCGCCTCACAGAGGAGCGCGTCCAGTCGGTGCTGAGCTGCTTGAGTACGCTCAAACGCAGTACAGCGGTTCCACTGAAACATTTTCAGAGGCTCCTGGGGCATATGGCAGCAGCAGCCGCAGTAACGCCGCTAGGGCTGCTCCATATGAGACCGCTTCAGCACTGGCTACACGACCGAGTCCCGAGATGGGCGTGGCACAGCGGGTCCCTCCGTGTCCAAGTGACGCCGAGATGCCGCCAAACCCTCACCCCGTGGTCGGACCCTTCGTTTCTACGGGCAGGAGTGCCTCTAGAACAAGTGTCCAGGCATCATGTTGTCTCCACGGATGCCTCACCCACGGGGTGGGGTGCCACGTACAACGGGCTTGCAGTATCGGGTCTGTGGACGGGGCCCCAACTGCAATGGCATATCAATTGCCTAGAGTT
The DNA here is from genome assembly GCA_023566225.1 of Romanogobio albipinnatus. Classification (NCBI taxonomy): domain Eukaryota; kingdom Metazoa; phylum Chordata; class Actinopteri; order Cypriniformes; family Gobionidae; genus Romanogobio; species Romanogobio albipinnatus. The sequence continues at coordinate 5,369,808 of CM042257.1, read as the reverse complement.
GCTGGCAGTTCGTCTTGCTCTCAGCCGCCTCAAAGGGTCGCTCAAAGACAAGCACGTTCTGGTCCGGACGGACAGCACGACGGCCGTTGCGTACATCAACAAACAAGGTGGTCTACGCTCCCGCCGTTTGTCCCAACTCGCCCGCCATCTCCTCCTGTGGAGTCAGAAGCATCTGAGGTCCCTTCGTGCTATCCACATTCCGGGCCTGCTCAACCGTGCGGCCGACGAGCTGTCACGGTTGCCAGTGCTTCCCGGAGAGTGGCGACTCCACCCCCAGGCGGTCCAGCTGATATGGAGTCGCTTTGGGGCCGCACAGATCGATCTGTTTGCCGCCCACGACACGACCCACTGCCAGTTGTTCTATTCCCTGTCCGAGGGGACACTCGGCACGGATGCACTGGCACACAGCTGGCCCCGGGCTCTGCGCAAATATGCGTTTCCCCCAGTGAGCCTTCTTGCACAGACACTGTGCAAGGTCAGGGAGGACGAGGAGCAACTCCTCTTGGTAGCTCCGTACTGGCCCAACAGGACGTGGTTCCCGGAACTAGTGCTCCTCGCGACAGCACCTCCTTGGCCCATTCCTCTGAGGCAGGACCTTCTGTCTCAGAGACGGGGCACCCTATGGCACCCGCGTCCAGACCTCTGGAAACTCCATGTCTGGTCCCTGGACGGGACGCGGAGGTTCTAGGTGACCTACCGCAAGCGGTAGTCGACACCATCGCTTCCGCCAGAGCCCCCTCTACGAGACGGCTTTATGCGTTGAAGTGGAACCTGTTCGTCGACTGGTGCTCTTCTCGCCGAGAAGACCCCCGGAAATGTTCGATCGGATCTGTGCTATCTTTTCTTCAAGACGGGTTGGAGAGAAGGCTGTCTCCCTCCACCCTCAAGGTATATGTTGCCGCCATCGCCGCAAGCCATGACCTCGTTAATGGTGAGTCCTTAGGCAAGCATGATCTGATCGTCAGGTTCCTAAGGGGAGCGAGGAGACTAAATCCTCCTCGCCCTTCTTCTATACCCTCTTGGGACTTGACTCTGGTGCTGACCGCACTTCAGAGGGCGCCCTTCGAGCCTTTACAGTCAGTAGAGCTTAAGATCTTGTCTCTAAAGACAGTACTCCTGATTGCATTGGCCTCAGTTAAGAGGGTAGGGGACCTGCAGGCATTTTCGGTCGACGAATCGTGCCTGGAATTCGGGCCGGGTGATTCTCAGGTAACCCTGAGACCCCGGCCTGGATATGTGCCCAAGGTTCCCACTACTCCCTTCCGGGACCAAGTGGTGAGCCTGCAAGCGCTGCCTTCGGAGGAGGCAGACCCAGCCCTAGCTTTGCTCTGTCCCGTCCGTGCTCTCCGGACTTACGTGGACAGAACGCAAAGCTTCAGGACCTCAGAGCAGCTCTTCGTCTGTTATGGAGGACAGCAGAGGGGAAAGGCTGTCTCCAAGCAGAGGATGGCCCACTGGATAGTGGATGCCATCGTCTTGGCGTATGAATCCCAAGACGTGCCCTGCCCGCTCGGGGTTAGAGCTCACTCCACCAGGGGTGTAGCCTCTTCCTGGGCGCTGGCTCGTGGCGCCTCGCTGACAGACATTTGTAGAGCTGCGGGCTGGGCGACACCTAACACGTTCGCTAGGTTTTATAGCCTGCGTGTAGAGCCGGTGGCTTCTCGTGTGCTCGCTTCCCATAGTCAGCTTCACTGAAGTGCCCGTTCTAGTGTCGGCTTGCTGCGCCATTCCCTTCCCCCGGAACGGATACGTGCGCTTATTTCTCCAGTCGAGTTCCCCAGGTTTGGCGAACCCTGTTGAGTCCTCCGCACCCCTCGGCAGTCGGATGTTGCGGAGCGTCCGACGCCAGGTCTGGCACTCGTATGCATTGGTGGAACTTGTGTCAGGCTGGGTTCCGTATGTCGTGACCCCTACGGCGGTCCCATACGTGTATCTCCACGGTTCAGCTCCCTACGGCGAGCTCGTGTCTTTCCCTTGGCAGAGTTCTCTGCCGTCTCAGTCGGTGTCGTCCCCCGCCTGCATTAGGCCGGGGCCTCCCCTGGGACTTCCGTATGTTGTGCTGCCCACGGCCAGCCCATACGTATTCTTTCCACATGGTAACTCCCTCCGGGCATGATGTGGCTCCCGCAGCGTCCTTCGGGCACGCTTTCCCAGCGTTATCCAATCAAGTCTGCTGAATGGGTCTTGCGGAACAGCAGTATGACTCTTCTGGCGTGAATCTTCCCGCCCGCTTCAGAACGGGGTCCGAGGGGCTCTCGCTGGGCGCTGGAAGTGGTAGTAACTGTGGCGTTTTCCATAGGGATCCCAATTCGTCGGTTATTACCGACGTACGTCGTAGTGACCGACTGAAAGGGAACGTCTCGGTTACGTATGGTAACCCTCGTTCCCTGAAGGAGGGAACGGAGACGTACGTCCCGTCGCCACAGTTCCTTCCATCACTGCCTGGCCGGTCTCTGGTTAGGCTCCTCAGTGAAAAACGTCAGTGCGATGCTCTCGCTTCCTGTTTATACCCGCGGCGCGGGGCGGAGCGCGAGATGCAAATCTCGCACGCCAATTGTTCATTGGCCTGTTCTTAAGTTTTCGAAGCTGATAGGGGCTCTCTGAAGTGATCCCAATTCGTCGGTTATTACCGACGTACGTCTCCGTTCCCTCCTTCAGGGAACGAGGGTTACCATACGTAACCGAGACGTTTTTCTTCATGGTATCGATGTCAAAATTGTGGCTAGTGAAAATGGCTTTGGAAAACCACTAGCCACAGGGGCTGGTGAGCAAAAAAAGGAGCAAAAAAAGTTATTGTCAAGCCCTGATGGTAATTATTATATAAACCTATAGTCATAGCGCTCGTATGAAGCTGAGGGTGGCAATGGCATGTCACCCACGTCGACTGGTAAAGATTTGTTCCTGGCTGTATTTCATCAAGACCTCCTCATTACGCGGTTCTTTTGCATGTTTTAGTGTGTGTGAGGTGTGTGTCCCTTTAAACCTGTCAGTTAATGAGCGGTTCTCTCTCACACACTCCTGTGCCTGTGTTTAATCACAAAGATGAGAGGCCGTCTGAAAATCAGCATTACTTATTACAAGACTTCTTTTCATCCAGACCGTCCGTCTGATACTCGCTAGCAAGTCAAGGAGGTAAAAACCTGCCAATTACGTTTCTCCTCCTTCAAGTTCACACTATTTCCTTGATAATTCTCTCCACAACTACAGGCCCCTGCCATTGTGCTTTTGAAGTCCTAACATTTTAAACTCCATGTACAGTGGTAAGGAGAAATTATCCGAACACTTCTGAGGAGAAACAGACCGTGTGAGACAGCTTCATTGCTCAGATGTTGCTTTATCAAGGCTCAGGAACCTACTGAAGCTTGCTGTATTTCATTTATAGGTTACAACTTTGTCTCATATATTTCTTCGAAATGTAAATAAAAATAGTTCAAATATCTTGAACGTGATTGTGGATATGAGAATACTGGGAACTTTTTTTTTCAGGGGAGCTTTCTTTTTTTTTTTTTTCTGTAGAGACACAACAGAGATGTTAATGAAATATAATTTGCGATTATGTTCTGGATTATTTTTACGGACTTTTCTGTTGTTTTAGATGTCTCAGATGTTCATCCTAAAGTTCTCAGGGGAAATAAAAATGGAAACAAATGAGACAATTGTTGACATAGAGGAATAATTGAGCACTATAAAGGCACTATGAATTTAATGTGGACAGCATATCATTTTGAGATTTTCTGTTTGCAGATTAATATTGTGGCAAATCTGACAATTTAAATAAAAAAGTTATAATTATAATAATAATAATGATAATAATAGATACATATTTATTTACATTTATTGATTTAAATTGTGTTTTTTTATTTTTATTTTATATACATTTATGTATTTATTTACATCTATTTTATTTTTCATTTGATTTATTAATTCATTTATTTACATTAATTGTATTTGTTATTTATTTACTTGCTTGCTTGCTTTTACTTTTACTTAATTATTTCAGAGAAACATCTGAAAAGAAGGATGCTACTTGACTTATTCTCCATTTAGTGTCATTGCCATCTAGGAGAAACTGAATGAAATTATTTTTTTAAAGACATCTTAATTCTAACCTAAAATAATTTTGAGGCATTGGCTACAAAGAAAGTAGTTAAAGAGTTAGTTCACCCAAAAATAAAAAATAGCCCATGATTTACTCACCCTCAAGTCATCCTAGGTGTATATGACATTCTTCTTTCAGACAAATAAAATCAGAGTTATATTAAAAATGTCCTGGCTCTTCCAAGCTTTATAATGGCAGTGACTTGTTGGGTCCATAAAAGTACATCTATCCATCATATAACTGCTCCGTGTGGCTCCGGGGGGTTAATAAAGGCCTTCTGAAGCGAAGTGGCGCGTTTGTGTATGAAAAATATCCATATTTAAAACTTTATAGACTAAAATAACTAGCTTCTGACGGTCAGCGGTACACAAGTCGGCTTAGGGTGAAAGAGTAACCCTTGACCCTTGAACCCTTTACGCATGAATACTGACGAACAAAAAAGCACAGAGGATACAGCAAAACAAAACACCGGTCATGAATTTGAAGTCTAAAACGAGAATTTTTAAAGAGGATTTCGATATATAAGAGTTTGTTGCCCAGCACTATCCTCCAGAGGCGTCAAAGCTTGTGATGCTCCTGTACATCACGCCAGGGGTTACTCTTTTAGCACAAGTCGACTTGCCTACCTCTGACCAACGGAAGCTAGTTATTTTAGTCTATAAAGTTTTAAATATGGATATTTTTCTCACACAATCACATCGCTTCGCATCAGAAGGCCTTTATTAACCCCCGGAGCTGTGTGGAGCAGTTATATGATGGATAGATGCACTTTTATAGACTTCAAAAACAGAGCAACATTCACTGCCATTATAATGCTTGGAAGAGCCAGGACATTTTTTAATATAACTCTGATTTTATTCGTCTGAAAGAAGAATGTCATATACACCTAGGATGACTTGAGGGTGAGTAAATCATGGAAACTTTCATCATTCTGAGTGGAGAGCTCGTGAACTCTTTTTATTTAGTCATTTCCAGGCCTATGCTCTCGATCAACAGGTTAAATAACTCATCTAAATCATCTTTATTATATTTTTTAAACAATATGTTTTATATCCTCTAATCTCCTTTGCTCCTTTATAGGCTAAAAAACCTTCCCTTAATCCGGTTCCTGCCATGTGCCCTTACCTCCAAAATATGCATGTCATGATCGCATCACTTCCCATGCAAAGCCATCATTAAAATGAATTTATGCACTTTGGAATTGGACGTTATCCCTGATGCACTGGATGTAGGTAGCCCAGATTTCTGGCTCAGCCCTGGATGTTTTAGATTCTGCGGATAGACCAGGCTTCCCTTCCACCACATTTCAATCGCTCTGCTCCCAATTCTGAAGCCCACATTCATTGGGGCCTGGGGATATCCAGTTCCAAATTAAGAGGCTCGACTGGACTGGCTTTCCTCGCTTGTTAAGAGTCTGAAGCCAGACTTCAAACTCTCAGATGCAGGGACCAGCTCCATAGTTCAAACATGTATTCTCTTTCCATACATGCGCTGTGTTCCCATCAGTGTTGGGGCGTAACAAACTAAAAGTAGGGATGCTACTAACTTTACTGCATTTTTCAGTAGTTCAGCTGTTTTCCATACAGAGTAGCTTTTCAGCTTCTTTGTTTTTATTACAATGAATAGTAAAAATAGTTTGGGTCTTATGTATTTTTTAAATATTATATTGCACAGTTTAGACCTGAGAAAACTGGAGTAAAAATCAAACAAGCTCTACTACAATATGATCTCTCTCTCTCTCTCTCTCTCTCTCTCTCTCTCTCTCTCTCTCTCTCTCTCTCTCTCTCTCTCTCTCTCTCAAGTAGCATTGTAAAATCTGTTTCATTTCAGTTCAACTTTTTGTTCAGGATCAGAAAAGTATTAATCCATTGACTCTCTGAGATTCATGTATGTTTTCTTTTTTTTGTGTGTGTGTGTAATCTAGTTCAACATAATGAATATTAGCATGTGAATTAATTATATGAATTAGTGTTGTTATTAGTATTTGATATAGTATCTTTGTGTTTAAAGCAATTGCCCTTAAGTACCTCATAATTTTTGTACAGATAAACATGGTTCTGATTGCAATAATTCAATAATATAATTACCTTTTGATGCGTAAATTATTAAACCACAAATAAAAAGAAAGTATATTTGTTCGTTCGTTCATTCATTAGTTTTACTACAAATGAAGTACATTTGTTTGTTGTTTTTACACTATTGCAACACCGATCAGGCATAACATTATGACCACTGATTATCTCTTCATCACGGCACCTGTTAGTGGGTGGGATATATTAGGCAGCAAGTGAACATTTTGTCCTCAAAGTTGATGTGTTAGAAGCAGGAAAAATGGGCAAGGGTAAGGATTTGAAAGTGTGATGGCTAGACGAAGTCAAAGCATCTCCAAAACTGCAGCTCTTGTGGAGTGTTCCCGGTCTGCAATGGTCAGAATCTATCAAAAGTGGTCCTAGGAAGGAACAGTGGTGAACCGGTGACAGGCTCATTGATGCCCGTGGGGAGCGAAGGCTGGCCCGTGTGGTCTGTTCAAACAGACGAGCTTCTGGAGCTCAAATTGCTCAAGAAGTTAATGCTGGTTCTGATAGAAAGGTGTCAGAATACACAGTGCATCACAGTTTGTTGCGTATGGGGCTGCATAGCCGCAGACCAGTCAGGGTGCCCGTGCTGACCCCTGTCCACCACTGAAAGCGCCAACAGTGGGCACGTGAACATCAGAACTGGACCACGGAGCAATGAAAGAAGGTGGCCTGATCTGATGAATCTAGTTTTCTTTTACATCACGTGGAAGGCCGGGTGTGTGTGTGTCGCTTACCTGGGGAACACATGGCACCAGGATGCACTATGGGAAGAAGGCAAGCCGGAGGAGGCAGTGTGATGCTTTGGGCAATGTTCCGCTGGGAAACCTTGGGTCCTGCCATCCATGTGGATGTTACTTTTATACATTCATGGAAATGTTATTCCCTGGTGTCTGTGGCCTCTTTCAATAGTTTAATAATGCGCCCTGCCACAAAGCAAAAATGCTTCAGGAGTGGTTTGAGGTGTTGACTTGGCCTCCAAAATCCCCAGATCTCAATCCAATCGAGCATCTGTGGGATGTGCTGAACAAACAAGTCTGACAAACAAGGCCCCACCTCGCAACTTACAGGACTTAAAGGATCTGCTGCTAACATCCTGGTGCCAGATACCACAGCACACCTTCAGGGGTCTAGTGGAGTCCATGCCTTGATGAGTCAGGGCTGTTTTGGCAGCAAAAGACAATATTACGAAGGTCATAATGTTATGCATGATCAGTGTATACATATACACTCACCAGGAACACCTGTTGAATTTCTCATTAATGCAATTATCTAATCAACTAATCAACTTCAATGCATTTAGGGGTGTGGTCCTGGTCAAGACAATCTCCTGAACTCCAAACTGAATGTCAGAATGGGAAAGAAAGGTGATTTTAAGCAATTTTGAGCGTGGCATGGTTGTTGGTACTAGACGGGCCGGTCTGAGTATTTCACCATCTGCTCAGTTTCTGGGATTTTCACGCACAGCCATTTCTAGGGTTTACAAAGAATGGTGTGAAAAGGGAAAAACATCCAGTATGCGGCAGTCCTGTGGGCGAAAATGCCTTGCTGATGCTAGAGGTCAGAGGAGAATGGGCCGACTGATTCAAGCTGATAGAAGAGCAACTTTGACTGAAATAACCACTCGTTACAACCGAGGTATGCAGCAAAGCATTTGTGAAGCCACAACACGCGTATGGGCTACAACAGCAGAAGACCCCACCGGGTACCACTCATCTCCACTACAAATAGGAAAAAGAGGCTACAATTTGCACGAGCTCACCAAAATTGGACAGTTGAAGACTGGAAAAATGTTCCCTGGTCTGATGAGTCTCGATTTCTGTTGAGACATTCAGAATTTGGCGTAAACAGAATGAGAACATGGATCCATCATGCCTTGTTACCACTGTGCAGGCTGGTGGTGGTGGTGTAATGGTGTGGGGGATGTTTTCTTGGCACACTTTAGGCCCCTTAGTGCCAATTGGGCATTGTTTAAATGCCACGGCCTACCTGAGCATTGTTTATGACCATGTCCATCCCTTTATGACCACCATGTACCCATCCTCTGATGGCTACTTCCAGCAGGATAATGCACCATGTCACAAAGCTCGAATCATTTCAAATTGGTTTCTTGAACATGACAATGAGTTTACTGTACTAAAATGGCCCCCACAGTCACCAGATCTCAACCCAATAGAGCATCTTTGGGATGTGGTGGAACGGGAGCTTCGTGCCCTGGATGTGCATCCCACAAATCTCCATCAACTGCAAGATGCTATCCTATCAATATGGGCCAACATTTCTAAAGAATGCTTTCAGCACCTTGTTGAATCAATGCCACGTAGAATTAAGGCAGTTCTGAAGGCGAAAGGGGGTCAAACACAGTATTAGTATGATGTTCCTAATAATCCTTTAGGTGATTGTATACTTACACATCTTTTTGATTAAGTTAACATAACTATGAAAAATTGTAAATGTTACAATACTAATGAACAATATTTTTAATATATGAAATTAAAATATATTGAAAAATAAAAAAGGCATTGGACGTAAAAAGACAAATTACTGTGAGGTTAGATAATACCATTTAAAGATCTGTCCACTGTATTTGAAAAATGCATTGAAAGTTTACAAAAGATTTCACCCCCTTAAATGGGTTCACTATCTACTTTTTATTACAAACTTGTAGCGTAGTCTACTTTTTTGCAAAAGTGTATCTTAACTGTAGTTTAACTACTTCAAATAAAGTAGAGCACCTTGTAGTTTCAAAGTATAGTTTCTAACACTGGTTCTTATGCATGTCTGATAGCAGTACAGAGAGAGATGCAATCAGAAGTGACACTCAGCAAATACGTCTGACCTCACACCTGTAAGTGTCCACCTTTGTTGTAGAGAATGACGAGATCTCTGTAGGACATCCTCTTTAGTTCCCCTTTCATTTGACAGTGCGGCATTAACTCCTTGTTCCTCTCTTTCTGTCTGTCTGTCTCTCGCTCTCTCTCTCTCCCTCGCTGTATGCTTCAGGCAATTACAGCAATGTTGCATTTGTCAATCATATTCAGTTGTGCATGGTTTCCTAAAATAATTATCAGGTGAGTGGCATCTCGTTGCCTGGAGTACCAGTCTGGTGAAGGCAAGCCCCAGAGTATTAATTACTGCGTGCAGAAATTTGCAGAGAAGCAAGTCTTTTAATGGTAGAACTGACGCAACATGATTGTTCTGATTTTTTTTTTTCTACTAACATGACAATCATCGCCGTCCCTGTGGTCATCAGCATAGATTAGCTGGAATCGTCAAGGGAGACCATTACCAAGCTGTGTACCATTTGATAAAATGAGGCACACATTGCCAGGTTTCTGTTTGTTGATTTTCAAAACAAGGCCTGCTTTTCAAAAAGGGAAAAAAAGGCAGAGAAAACACCCCAAAAGTCAAAATTTCTAATAAACATGGACTGCTGCCAAAAAGCTCGAGTGTAGTGCTATTTACCGGGGTGAAGGAGCTACATTTCTGGAGAATTCCGCTGGAAAGGAATCTCTCAGGAAAGCAATCTTCAAATAGCAGCATAAAGGGATGCGTTTATTCTAAAGGGCATTTTCCTGCAGGGATGCAGGGTGAAGTGTGCGGATGCAGAGGAAAGCAGCCTCATCTCGGGCCTGGCGAGTGGGGAATGATAGAGAGCGCTTGCACAGGTGACATTTTCGCACAGCTGAACCGGTTGGTTATTGTAGTGGTTCATTCTTGGCCTGGATCACAGACGATCTCCTCACATTGTCTTCATCTTATTCCTTCCAGCAAGGGTTTTGACTGCATTTCAGCTCTTGTCTTCCCGTGAATGACTGTACAGCTTCAAGTGATCAAGACCGCGGTTTTTCAAACAGGACTCCGTGAACCCCAAAGGGGACGCAAGGAGGCGCTAGGATGTCTATTTGGAATAAAAGCTAAATATTTACTAAATAAAATTGAAGGGCTGTCAAAGTTAACACGTTAACTTTTAATTAGTTAAATGTGTATGATGCTATTTTAAACCTAATTTGAAAATATTACTGTTTTTAGCATTCTTTTCATTTTTTGTTGATAATTTTTTTTTCTAAATATATATATGTGTGTGTGTGTGTGTGTGTGTGTGTGTGTGTGTGTGTGTGTGTGTGTGTGTGTGTGTGTGTGTGTGTGTGTGTGTGTGTGTGTGTGTGTGTGTGTGTGTGTGTGTGTGTGTGTGTGTGTGTGTGTGTGTGTGTGTGTGTGTGTGTGTGTGTGTGTGTGTGTGTGTGTGTGTGTGTGTGTGTGTGTGTGTGTACATTATTTGTAATGCTATTTTTCACACAAATTTATTACAGTTTTTATTATTTATTTTATTATGTGTGTATGTATGTATGTATGTATATATATATATAGTTTAGACATTATAATTGTATTTTAATTTTAACATTTTAAATATATATTTTTTATTTTATTATTACTGTTTTTATTACTGTTTAAATTATATGTGTGTGTGTGTGTGCGTGCGTGCGTGCATGTGCGTGTGTGTGTGCGTGTGTGTGCGTGTGTGTGTGTGTGTGTGTGTGTGTGCGTGTGCGTGTGCGTGTGTGTGTGTGTGTGTGCGTGTGTGTGTAAATAAATACGTGTGTGTGTGTGATATCTTTGCCTTATTTTAACCAATATTGCTTTGAATATTAAAAAGGTCAGTTAAATTAATTTTAGTTGATATGACTTAAACATCCAAGTTGACGGTACTTAAAAATGTAATTTCTGATAATTAAGGATATTTTCCCCAAAATGTATTATTTATTTAATACAAATTATTATTGTAAAGCAAAATAAATCATTGTTTCCAATTATTTAATTAAATATGTAAAGTATAATGGCAGTATTTTCCTGCCTTCAATTTCAGTTGATAATTTTAAAAATAATTTTATTAAAAAAAAAAAAAATAACTCGCTATTATATAAAAGACAGTCAAGTGGCAATAAAATGAGAATTACCAAAAAGTAACAAACTCTATATGTGTTACTAATTGTCATGAAAATATTGTCACATTGCAAAACATTTGAATTTGATTTATGCAATTTGAGGACGAAAACTTGGGATGTTCAGTGCCATTATCTTTTTATCACACGTGTCAACAGCATCAGGTAAACCGCCTTGGTCGTGTATCTATTTGTTAGAGTTGGGAAATGAATGAAAATTCCCGCCCGTATCTCATTACAGCATTTGCAGTGTGGGAGTTCTCATGGCCTCTGAGTGTGTTTGTGTGTAAATGCTTCTGTATAGGTGTAGGTCTACAGCACACACCTCCCAATCAGATTTCCGGGTCTGGTTTTCACACTCCTTAATTGTGCGCGTTAAACCGGCACGCAATGTCGTGTCACGTATTGCTTTCAGCTTCACGCCCTTCTTTGTTGTGCTTGCTGCTAAAGTAGGGTAATGGCGGCCTTTGAAACGCAACCCTAAAGCGGCATTCTCTCTGAACGTGATGTGCGAAAGGTCCGTTCAAAGAGCGCCGCTACCTTTACTTCAAGCTTGCAAATGCACACTTGAGTGCACATAAAGAGGGAGTGATTCAAGGAGAAAGAGCGTGGGGGGGGGAGTAAGCAGAGCTCATTAACATCCGTGTAGCGGCAAACGCTTTCTCTCTCTGTCCACAGAGCTGAATTCTAGCTTCAGATGAGCCAGGCCTGCTGGGAGTTCAGCTGCCAGTTTAATTAGTGTTCAGTAATTTCAATAATGAGTGACAATTCATTGGGGCTTTTAGGTTGGTCTCCTCGTCAGAGGCGAATCAATAATCTGCTGTTTTCCTCCCTCCTTTTCTTTCAAGACTAAAAAGTGGCACGTAACTTCCATCAGAGGGGGAGAAGGAAAATGAAAGACAGCAGCGGGTCCCAGAGAAATGCTGGAGACAATTTGCCGCTAATGGCAGATGCTAGCCTTTCCTCCGCCTTTTGTTTTGATGTTATTGGATGAAAAGGCAGGTCTTTAGCAGCGAGCGCAGGGCCAGAGCGTGAAAACAATTTGCCCTGGCTGTAGAGGGAGTGATGTGGGTAAGTGAGAGGAGGCGCGGGGATTACGGATAATCCCCTGGTCCGCACCTCGAGGCGGAGAGGAAGCAGTGAAGCTAATTTTCGCCGCGCGCACGCGCCTCGTAGCCGGCCTCCGTTCGATCCCGCGGTGACATCCGTAATTGATAATAGGATTTTCAACTCGAGCGGAGTTGAAATGTTATTATTAAGGCACATCATGCTAGAATGAAGAAGGAAAAGTAAAAGACGTTTAACTGGAGTGCTTGAAAAGTTTACTTACAAATCACTTTGTCACTGAAGAATAAGTTACTTGATCTCTATGTGTTTTGGCGGTTCATACACACGTGTTTCTTCAAATGCAGGGTCAAGGGATGAACTTTACTCAAACCAACAACGTTATTTCCTTTTTTGTTATATAAAGGTAACATTAAATCGGTCTTGGAAACTTTTATCATGCCTTCCCTGTATAATGCTTCATACTTTTATACTTTCTACATTTCTTTGAGACAATTTTCACTCAGAAATTGATATAAAAATTTTGTTTACAAAGTAAATCCTACACCTTTTTTTTCGTTCATCATTTATTTGTCAATTTTTCTAATTTATTCGATGTGTAGATTTTATTGTTTTGCTCTTTTCCCAGACGTCAAACCTTTTAGATGAAAATACAATATCAGCATTTTGTTACATTTGTAAGCTATGATCATTTAAGTAAAGAAGGAAATAAACAAATCATTTCAGTATGAAAAGTGTGAAAATGATCATTTACATCCCTCCGTTGTTGTGTCATTTTCATCACAACCAAGTTAGTGTAGTTTTTTACTAAGAAGACAACAGTGTCAACGAAGAGCTTGAGATGAAATATGAGAGTTGAGAATATTTTATTTTGTATCATTTCCAATCCAGGTACAATTGTGTAAAAAAAAATGTAATTCTGTTTAGGATGCATAAAATCCTAGCTATGAAGGGCTTGGTAAGGCATTTTATTCAAAAAAGTAATTTTCACCACAGATTGAATGGTTATTTGTGATGTGATGAAATCATATTTGTCGACAAATAACAAAATTCTCCTGTGGTGCATATAAATACACCGTTGGACATTGTTAGAAGTACATTTAAATAGTGTGTTTTAAGGTAAGAAAACCAACCTACTTTGCATAAAACTTATTATCTCAGCAATGTCAAACCTAAATATGAATATGCACCTGTGAATTATTCGATGCATATTTAGCATGGATGCAAAACCCTGCTAATTGTTTGTTTGAGATTGAGGCATGTTGCTTCAGCACGTGTATTTCCTGTACATCTCGAGTCAGCATGGTTCTGCATACCATTATGCCAATGATGTGCAATTAGACCCGCACATGCCAGCACTGGCAGACGGCCTGTTCCTCTTCCTACAGACACCGCTGTGAACTTCTGAACCTTTGAGGAACGGGGTCTACCACAGCCTCTGGGCCTGAGAGAAATACACAGAGAGAGAGAAAGACAAGACTAGTGTGGAAAATGATGCCCGAGGCAAAGTTACATTCAGAGCAGTGATGTGGTGTATAGTTTAAGGAGATGATTCTTAGCGTCGGATCCTTCATCTTCGGACTGGCGGAAAGTGGCTGTGCATGAATCACCTTTTGCAGTTAGAGAGTCCCAAATCTTTAACCTGAGATGGCCACCGGATTCACTTATAGAAATAATCAGACTGAACAAGTGCCAGCATTTTTTTCTCAACTGGTCTTGCTTCGATTTTGCACTGGGCACCAAATACCGACCTAACAGAGCAACACTTTTATTTTTTCACTAATATTTCATTGAAGGCATACATTCATGCATTCTATGGGAATCGTATTCATGACCCATACTCAACTGTTTAAGTGACAGAAACACATGTTTAATCGTTTAAATCTCAACAAAAATATCCATGATATCACACATTGCAATTTATGGTTGGGCTATATGCAAAGTGCAAAACAAATATGCAAATTCATTAACCTTCATGTATTTTTTTTCGCATGCATATTTATTCATATAATTGCTGATAAACATGCCCTACTGCAAGTGTTATTTAATTAACACGTTTACTGTTTGGGTTTCAACTTGTATTTTACATTGTTTGAGTGTTTTTTTTCTTATTTTCTTATCAGAAAACGACAAAAAATCTTGTATTCTTCTGCCAGGCCAGTAGTTGGCGATGTCATTTTGTTAAGAAACACTACGCGCCTCTAGAAAAATTGTTATGGATTTTCAATCCAAATACACTTTATAAAAGACACACATTTCTAACTTTCATTTGTGGGGATAACATGGATAATTTGACATGGTTTAGTGTAAGATTGTTGCCCATCTTTTGGAAAATACAGTAAAAAAAAAAAAAAAGTTCCATTATTTGCTATGTGCTATTTGACTGACTGAAAGGCATCTTTTCAAAAGTTTTTTTCAGTTCGATTTATATCTTACAGTAATGTTATGACATCACATTTATAACAATTACACTTAATTTTGTCAAAGTTTTTTGTACTGAAAAAAATATTTTTTTTCAATGTTGACATTATGATTCGAATCAAACCTGAACAAGAGAAAAGTTGGAGTCTTTAGAGCTTATCATTTATTTCAATCATCTGATTTTCTTATAATTCTACAAATTTAATCTACACAGTTACTTACTGTAACAGAACAAAAACTAACAAAAAAATAGAACAGTCATATTACACATTGAGTAAAAAATACACAACATGAATATCAAAATGCAATAAACTGAACAGCAGTAACAAGCAATAACAAATGTGTGTGTGTGTGTGTGTGTGTGTGTGTGTGTGTGTGTGTGTGTGTGTGTGTGTGTGTGTGTGTGTGTGTGTGTGTTTGTGAGAGAGCATGATCATTTTGCATTGTGGCTGTTTTATGCATTGTTGGAAGTGTGCCACTTCATTTTTGTATGCCTGTCACTTACTACAATAAGGCAGATACCAGTGTGGACAGGTTTCTTGACATGCCTTCAGTTAATAAAAAAAGGCTATACAAATGAAAATTAAGGGGGCTTTTATACAACTAAAAATGGACACTGGCATTTTGGGGGCCTAATAATGCAAACTTCAGGTGTTAAAGGGTCCTATTTTAATGATCTGAGCGCAGGGCCAGGTGCACGTAGGACGTTTCCGAATCCACTTTTGCTAGTTTAACGATGGAAAAAACGGTCGGCGGGATGTACCTATTTCCTTAACGAGTCATGGGTGTGTTTGGGACGTCACGTGCAATAAACCAATCAGAGTCTCATCTCCCATTCCCTTTAAAAGCCAGTTGTGCTTGCAGCATGGCGGATTCGATATTGGCGGAATTTGCGAACAGAAAGACTGAACGCTTCTCCAGAGAGGAATCCTTTTATTTTTAATATTTAAAAATGTTTGTGTGCTTCTGCGCGTCCCTGTGTGTGTAATAAGCAGAGTGTGTGCGCGTTGTACACCCGCTTATAGGCGCATAATACTAACACGCTCTTTAAATAACAAAAAATACTGCATTAGCGACTTTAGACCAGGTTTCAGTTGGTCAATGGCGCAGTCGTTTTCAGTTGCCTCATAATAGCAACGCACCAACAATGCGCCTGGACACATCAGGGCATGATCTTCGAAGGCAAAAATAAGTGAAATGGGATGCATTTTCTCATGTCCCTTTTAATTTTCAATCAGGCTATTTACTTTGCTATCTTTTTTTACCTAATTTCAGGTCGTGACCCACCAGTAGAGAACCAATGCTCAAAATAAAGATTTACTCACCTCAGTTTGAGGGATGTTGCGAGAGAGTTCTGGGCATAAAAAGCCAGCTTCTTCTCAAAGCCACTTGTCTTTAGCAGGTGTGATTCACAGCAGTAAGGACACCGTTAATGCAGCTGTATTCATTATTCACTGTAAATTTATATTTGGCATAATTACGAAGCAGTGTCTGTCGGTGCGGTCCGTGTGAAGCAGCTCTGATGGGGAAGATAAATGGTGAGGCTCAGGCTTTTAATGAGAAAAGAGGTCATCTGTAGGGTGTGCAGCACTGCCACAACTGTAGCTCTCCTTCCGTCCCCAGGTACCACATGAGCGCACGACACGTAATTAGACAAAAAGAGGAAAAGAGAAGCATATAATATCTTAATGAGGTGCGATATCAAAACTTTATTTTTTTTTTCCTGATGATATATTGCATACTTTTAAGAACAGCATCATGTTGGGTTCAGTTAACTCTTTCCTAATGAAAAGCGACCAACAAACATTCCCAAAACCTCACATAAGTGTGTGTGTGTGTGTGTGTGTGTGTGTGTGTGTGTGTGTGTGTGTGTGTGTGTGTGTGTGTGTGTGTGTGTGTGTGTGTGTGTGTGTGTGTGTGTGTGTGTGTGTGTGTGTGTGTGTGTATATTTACTTGTTCTTAAATATATACATGCACGTGTGAGAATTCAAATATACATAATTATTATAGCCTACACAGTACACACACATATATTATGTAAACACAAACTTTTCTTTTGGATGCAATTAATCGTTTGATAGCACTATATATATATATATATACACTCACCTAAAGGATTATTAGGAACACCTGTTAAATTTCTCATTAATGCAATTATCTAATCAACCAATCACATGGCAGTTGCTTCAATGCATTTATGGGTGTGGTCCTGGTCAAGACAATCTCCTGAACTCCAAACTGAATGTCAGAATGGGAAAGAAAGGGAATTTAAGAAATGTTGAGTGTGGCATGGTTGTTGGTGCCAGACGGGCCGGTCTGAGTATTTCACAATCTGCTCAGTTACTGGGATTTTCATGCACAACCATTTCTAGGGTTTACAAAGAATGGTGTGAAAAGGGAAAAACATCCAGTATGCGGCAGTCCTGTGGGCGAAAATGCCTTGTTGATGCTAGAGGTCAGAGGAGAATGGGCCGACTGATTCAAGCTGATAGAAGAGCAACTTTGACTGAAATAACCACTTGTTACAACCGAGGTATGCAGCAAAGCATTTGTGAAGCCACAACACGCACAACCTTGAGGCGGATGGGCTACAACAGCAGAAGACCCCACCGGGTACCACTCATCTCCACTACTCTCCGCTACAAATAGGAAAAAGAGGCTACAATTTGCACAAGCTCACCAAAATTGGACAGTTGAAGACTGGAAAAATGTTGCCTGGTCTGATGAGTCTCGATTTCTGTTGAGACATTCAGATGGTAGAGTCAGAATTTGGCGTAAACAGAATGAGAACATGGATCCATCATGCCTTGTTACCACTGTGCAGGCTGGTGGTGGTGGTGTAATGGTGTGGGGGATGTTTTCTTGGCACACTTTAGGCCCCTTAGTGCCAATTGGGCATGGTTGAAATGCCACGGCCTACCTGAGCATTGTTTCTGACCATGTCCATCCCTTTATGACCACCATGTACCCATCCTCTGATGGCTACTTCCAGCAGGATAATGCACCATGTCACAAAGCTCGAAACATTTCAAATTGGTTTCTTGAACATGACAATGAGTTCTCTGTACTAAAATGGCCCCCACAGTTACCAGATCTCAACCCAATAGAGCATCTTTGGGATGTGGTGGAACGGGAGCTTCGCGCCCTGGATGTGCATCCCACAAATCTCCATCAACTGCAAGATGCTATCCTATCAATATGGGCCAACATTTCTAAAGAATGCTTTCAGCACCTTGTTGAATCAATGCCACGTAGAATTAAGGCAGTTCTGAAGGCGAAAGGGGGTCAAACACAGTATTAGTATGGTGTTCCTAATAGTCCTTTAGGTGAGTGTATATATATATATATATATATATATATATATATATATATATATATATATATATATATATATATATATATACATAATTTAATCTTTGGATTTTATTGGATTCTGCAAAGTAGCTTTTCCCTGTCAGAACTGAATCATCAGAACCACCACAATTGGTTTAACATTATCCAACAGTTTGTGCGATGTGATGTCAAGTCACGATTCAATATTTTGTTCATGATTTGAAGTTGACTAATTAAATGCAGATGCATGCAACAGATACATCTCCATGAGGCGTCTCTTGTGGGACTTTAAAGTGCAAAAACAAATACAGATATTTCCCAGCCCATACAACAGGCCAGAGCTTCAGTGGAATGTGAGTGAAATATTAACCTCCATAATACTCCTCAGCATATCACAGTCTTGTATATAATCCCCATTAAAGATGCACCTCACAGCCAGAGGGCCTTTCTGCGGCTGTATGAAGCCTGCTGGGGAGACCGCGCTTCAGGGAATAGCTCCGCCCGAGACAGTCTGATATCAGCGGGGAAACCTCCTCACGTTTGTGCAACACAACCCTCCTAATCTAACTTTTCCTGACATGTAATGGGGGAGCGTTCCCTGATGGCCCATTTATTTATATTAAAAACGTCATTCAGGTTCGCTGTCTTAATTGATTTCATTTCTCCCTGTGAATCTCTTGCCCCGTATGTTTCCACTCCAATAATCTAAATGATTATGTATTTTTTTTAATACCTGCAGTCAATTCTGACTTGCTTTCACTTGCTTCTTTTGAACCTTACTTTGATTTAGTCTGGTAAAGGTGATGATTGACAATCAGAACTATGCTATATCTGTTATATTTATTTGCAGCGACTGATTTTTTTTTCCTTCCTTGCTCTCAGTTTCTTTTCAAACTGTCATATTACAAGAGAACGTAGTCTCTGATAAGGCAGTAATGGGGTGTAGACGAAAAAAAAAAAAAAAGAATAAACGTGCCCGGTTATTGCGCTCTCCCAGGGGACTCGTGTGTTTGGTGTAATGTGCGTGTGAGAGCGATACTCATATTTACATGTGTCACGCATCCCCTCATTCCCTCTGTCAAGAGAATTGTCAGCCATATTGCTGTGGCACTTGGCGTGAAATGCTCGGCAACAAGTGCTGATGACTGACTATCACACCCGCGCTAACGCGCTTTACAGCTATTCGGTTGCTGATTACAGACGTAAAGATGGTAAACACGCCTTGAAACGGCCTTATGTGATTGCTGTCGTTTTTGTAGCATTTCTGTTTCTTTACACAGATAAATTGTAAAATATAAAATGAGAGGCTTTTTAATGGTTCAGTCTTGTCTTATTACAAAAAAAGATTTGAAGTGGATTTGATTAGAAATGTTAGAATTTTATTTTTTTTAAGCTGATATACAGTCCCATTCAAAGGTTTGCACAGCAAGGCTGCATTTATTTGATCAAAAATGCAATAAAATCAGTCATATTGTGAAATATTATTATCATTTAACTCTGGTTTCTATTGTAATATATTGTAAAATGTAATTTATTCCTGTGATGCAAAGCTGAATTTTCAGCATCATTACTCTAGTCTTTAGTGTCTTCAATAGAAAGCTCAAAAGAACAACATTTATTTGAAATAGAAATGTTTTGTAACATTATAAATGTCTTTACTGTCAATTTCGAACAATTTAATGCATCCCTGCTGAATAAAAGTATTAATTTCTTAATTCTTTTTTTTTTTTTTTACATTTGCACTGACCCCAACCTTTTGAATCATAGTGTATTAAACTATGGCATGTAATTTATCATGTATAAGTTTGAGCTACAGATATGAGTTCTAAAAACATACGGCTTGCTGAGAAAGATAAAAGCTCTAGCGTAAGTACTACCAGGAAGATTCAATGTTACGTCAGTTATTAAATTCAGACCTAACCAATCATGTCCTAATACTCGAAGTATAAAAGATCGGTTCTTACACATGTCTGAGTTCGCAGATGCTGACGCCAACATTTACCTCCATCATCCCCTCCACCACCAGGATGGTCCCTGCCTATACCTCCCAGGGGGTCGGCTGCACCCCTGCCTTCATCTTCAGGCAGGCAATGTCAAGTCAAGTCACCTTTATTTATATAGCGCTTTTTTACAATGCCGATTGTTTCAAAGCAGCTTCACAGTGTTAAACAGGAAAATAATGCAACACAATTTGATTCGGCTGTATAGACAGAAAACGGTGATGTCATCCAGCTCATTTCAATTATAATATAATGACAATGCGGGCAGATCAGTAATTTAGTTGAAAATGTATTTGAATATTTAGTTGAAAATGTAGTGTCCCCAACTGACACAAACCAGGCAAAAGGCAATAGACGTGATGGAGTATAATGTGTTAAGAGCTCGCTCAAGTATTGGGGAGCTAAACCATTTAGTGCTTTGTAAGTGATAAGCAAGATTTTAAAATGTATGCAATGTTTAATGGGGAGCCAGTGCAGTGTTGACAGAACTGGGCTAATATGATCATACTTCCTGGTTCTAGTAAGAAATCGAGCTGCTGCATTTTGGACAAGCTGCAGTTTATTTATTAAGCGAGCAGGGCAACCACCTAGTAGAGCATTACAATAATCTAGCCTTGAGGTCATGAACGCATGAACTAACTGTTCAGCATTTTGCATTGAGTGCCGTAATTTAGATATATTTTGAAGATGGCAGAATACAGTTTTACAGATGCTAGAAACGTGGCTTTCAAATGAAAGACCAGCTGCAGTTTATTTATTAAGCGAGCAGGGCAACCACCGAGTAGAGCATTACAATAATCTAGCCTTGAGGTCATGAACGCATGAACTAACTGTTCAGCATTTTGCATTGATAGCATGTGCCGTAATTTAGATATATTTTGAAGATGGTAGAATGCAGTTTTACAGCTGCTAGAAACGTGGCTTTCAAATGAAAGACTGGTATCAAAGAGCACACCCAGGTTCCTAACTGACGATAAGGACTTGACAGAGCAGCCATCAAGTGTTAGACAGTATTCTAGGTTACTTCGTGCAGAGGTTTTTGGTCCAATAAGCAGAAAACGGGAAATGCAGAGTCCGTTACCCCCAAGACGGGAGCCCGAGTCTTTCTGGTAGAAGGGAAATTATCTTTCTAAGTGATTTGTTCCTACTGTAGATGATAAAACAGATAATAATAATAATTTGTCACATTTATATAGCGCTTTCTGGGTACTCAAAGCGCTTTACATACAGAGGGGGGAATCTCCACCACCACCAATGTGCAGCATCCACATGGATGATGCAACGGCAGCCATATTGCTCCACAACGCCCTCCACACACCAGCTTAGAACCAGCTTAAAAAGAGTCAATGTGTTGTTACTTGGAGATGAACAACAAAGCAAAAACCTAAAACATCCTAGCAACCACATAGCAACGCCCTGTCGATTACATCACATTATGGCGGGGACATTTCCATGAGTAAGTATCACTCTTATTTCCTTGAAAAATGTAAAAGAATGTAATAGCCGTTTTATCATGTTGATGTTGCAGCCATTTTATACCACCAGTAAACCACAAGAGGCCTATGTTACAGCAGATTAACCACGGTTAAAGGACGTTGTTAGGCATAACGCAAAGCTTGCTTTATTCTACGCCATAGCACTGAGAGCTTGGCGCTGCAGTATGAATATGGTTGCATAACTTCACTGATTTATCACAGCTTATGCTCAAGTTCAAGTCAATTGTAAACGTATACAGTGTTTATGTTGGAGTAGGATTAGAACCACAGGCATTTATTGCTCAAACATGAGCCACAGA
Organism: Romanogobio albipinnatus; assembly: GCA_023566225.1. Classification (NCBI taxonomy): domain Eukaryota; kingdom Metazoa; phylum Chordata; class Actinopteri; order Cypriniformes; family Gobionidae; genus Romanogobio; species Romanogobio albipinnatus. The sequence goes on along the minus strand of CM042257.1, from coordinate 5,348,077 downwards.
TGAGCGCGTTTGGAGAGCTTGAAGGAAAAAGCCAAAAAAGAAAGAGCAGGAAATTCATCATTTGATCTTTTTGTCTCCGAGTTTTCTCTCCCATAGGTACGGGGAAATATCAAGTTACCAAGCACTCTCTCAGAAACACAAAAAAAGAGAGCATATGGTTTTTCTGAAGACTTACACAGTGTTTCATATCTTTTGTGCCGTCCCTATTGACGGAAAATGGTAGTAAATAACCTTGCCATGTATCTATTAAACTCCAGATTTACAACTGTTAAGTATCGGCTAACGTGTTAACCAGGTGTGTGCATGTTATTGTATGAAATCTGACCCAGTTTTAAATCACTGTTCCAGGTCCAAGAGTTGAGAAGTGAAATTCCCAGATTGCCTTTGTCTCTTCTATCAGCAGCAGGCGAGCTGAAGGATGTTAGTTATATTTTTAAGAGCGCGGAGGATACCTGTATCTCATCCCATGCCTTCCTCCCACAACGTTTTCCGTTTCCACTCGTTCTCTTTCCCTTAATCTTATTTTTTCTCTCTCTCTTTATGGATTCCCACTGAATGTAGGCATTTCCTCTCGCTGGCTCCATGTGAAGGAGGATAAATCCTGTGTTTCTGGCAGAAGCCGCCATGCATCCTGGCGATGGTGGAGGCCATTGACAGCTGAGTGTCGTCGGGGGATATTAAAGTCCAACAGCGGGCCCATTTCCCTTATTATTACATGGACTATCCTATGATCAGTTTCATGCACCTTTCCTTCGAACTCCGCCAACATGTGTCCGCTGTGTTTAATAGTTCGGTGACAACAAATTTATGTTGCTAAGATCCAGAAAGTAAACCTCACCAAAATACATCTCGCCAGCCACCCTTCTACAACGTCCACAGAGGTAATATGGAATTTACTTGTTTTGAGTCTTTCATAATTGCTTCCAGATTTTGGTCTTCCCCCAGAATATTCCTGAGCGAAGCCACATTTTCTCACGATGCAGGCGGCCAAGAATATCTCCAGCCTTGCTGTGGTTATTCACTGCCGCTTGTCAAACATCCTCTGGCCGACCGCAGTCATTTGTTTTCATGTTAACCATGCCTGAGAGAGTAGAGCGGGATTACTGCTCATCGTGGAGGGAAGGAGGGCTCTGTTATTCCGACATTTGGACATGCATAGTCATGGGATGATGGTAACCTCAACTTTGACATCTTCCATTTATCATAGGATGCTATAATTGTCTCCTGAATCGTTCTACCTATCTACCTATATTGAACAGGATACATACTTATTATTAATACTTAAGACTAGTGATGCCATATTCTAGCACACACAAATATTAAGCTAAAATAGTGATTCAAAAATTGGGTTACACTTTATTTTAAGGTGTCCGTGTTACAGTGTAAGTATACATTTAACCTTCATCTACTTTTTTTCTTTGGCAATTTTTTTGGGAGATTTCTTATTTTTTTTAATAACTACATTTTATCAATAAATAATATAATTCAAACACAAATAATTCAATTCAAATAACTCAATATTTCATGCATAACCTTGTTAATTCAGCTCAGAATATCTCACATTGGGTGTCTCTGCTGACCTCTTGTGGGAAAAAATAAATAATATAAGATGATATTTCATGACTCTTGCCACTAAATGGCCTTATTACTCTATATGGAGTAATTTAGTTGTTCCGCTGGGTCCTAAAGTCAGTTCTTGAGTTTATGTCTTCAGTATGCATTCAGATACACATGTAGACATTATAAAATATATTTTTGGTAAAGTTTAGTTTTATACTTTTTATACTGAAGCATTCCTCGCATTCCATTCATTTCTAAGGGGGTCAAATTGACCCGTGAGGGACTGATTTGTTACTTTTTTAAATTTTAACCACATAAACTCCTCAGATCCAGTAAATGTGTGTGTGTGTGTGTGTGTGTGTGTGTGTGTGTGTGTGTGTGTGTGTGTGTGTGTGTGTGTGTGTGTGTGTGTGTGTGTGTGTGTGTGTGTGTGTGTGTGTGTGTGTGTGTGTGTGTGTGTGTGTGTGTGTGTGTGTGTGTGTGTGTGTGTGTGTGTGTGTGTATTCGTGGTTCAAGTGCGACAAATGTCCTAAGGTCTTGTACCACTGTGATGAACACTCAATTTTTCTTTATTTTTTCAAACATTAATTTTGGGTCAAAATGACCCGAGGGACTGATGAGGGAGTAATAATAGCTAACTACATGTAGTAACTATAGGGTTAGGGTTAGGTTTAGGGTGTGGTTTGGGGTTAGTTGCATGTAATTATGCACAATTTATAGTAATGTACCATGTGTAACAAGGACACTGTAAAATAAAGTAGGTTGCACTATGTTAAGGTGTCATTGTTACAGTGTAATTATATATTTAAATAATGAGTAAATAAAGTAATTAACTACATGTACTTACTATAGGGTTAGGATAGGATTAGGTCTTGGTTGAGGATTAGTTGCATGTAATTATGCATAATTTACTGTTATTACTATGGTAAATACATGTAACACTGTAAAACAAATTGTTACCATAAAGTATTACCAAAAATTGATTTGTGGATACTGATTGGTGCAGTGCATTCTGTGTTCTTTATAAATGGGTGCATAGAATATGCTTACTAGGTTTTCGAACAGAGCTTAACTTTAGATTAATTTCAATTTTGCCAGCAGTTGCAAACTAGTATGTCCTTAGACTCATTTTACATTAGCGTTTCAGTGTTCTGCCGCTCACTATAAACGAATGCAGCAATATTAGCGTTGCCCGTTGACCTTGCCGTCGCCGTATGAATATGTATGTGTACTTATGTCTTACGATGCAGTTCCCAAGGAGGACAGGACGCTGACCTCTCTCCTACAGTAGCCAGATTTCAACAGGAGAGCTGGTCTTCTTTTCTCGCACGTCTCATTACGCAGATGTGAAGCTCCGAGCGGGGTTATAAAAACCCTGGCATGTCTACAGAACTGTAGGCGAACATGAGGAACATTAATTCATAAAACATGTCCTGCCTCTCTTGTAACACACAGCAGCAGCGTGGAGACACATCAGCTCTAATAAGGTGCCACTGCCATGGGTTTTATAAATGAACCGGATGCTGCGTCCCTCGGTACGCCAGAGCAAACCAACTCCAGTGGATTAAGCCGTAATTAATCCATCATCTCTCCTTCCCCTCACTCTTTTTAATACACATGAGCAGTTCGACTCTGAGCTCCTCGCTATGGTAAATTATGTATGCTTATAGATCAGTGCATCTCTTGGACGTTAATGCTACGGTGTTTATCCCCTTATTGGCTGCCCGTGACCCCTGTTGACCGGGAACTAGTAAAGTTGGCTCTGCGATGGCACCATGAACGAGTGGCACGCCGTTGCCATCCGGGGGGATCTGATTGGTGGATGCCCACCCTGTCTCGGCCCTGATTGGCCCTGGGTGGTCCGTGTCCCTCATTTGCATGCAAACGTCTCCACATTGTCTGATCAGATAACGGTCTAGTCTGGAGACGCCCAGAGCTGCCAATCTCGCAGATTGGATTAGATCGAATAGGACTGAAGATTGGCTTGTTCTGGTTGGTTAGCGTGCCCTCCGGGGGACTCGGGACGACGGAGGTGCCCCCACAGAGCAACACTTCTGACTCCGTTTCCTACTGTCAGCCTGTCCTCGCCCAGTTCCTCCTGCCCTGCTACCCTTCTTGTTATGAGCCTAACACCAGCAGGCAGTGTATTAATATGTAGGAGATCAAGAGATTATTGATTAGAATCACTTGCTTAATATCCCCATGTCTGTCATTCAGTACGCCGAGGCTTCTTTCATGATTTTTTTCCTCCCTCTTTTGGTGTCACTCTTTTTAAATATTCATGGCCTAGCTTGCTTTGTGCCCCTACTGCTGAATATCTAATTAAACTGTCAAAAGAAATACAATTTGCCCTTAAGGGTTATTACGAGAGGGGTCAGCTAGCACTGATCAGACCCGCTTGGGCCGAGGGGGTAATTACCTATAAGCAAGCAGTGTTTACCTTTCTCCCGTACCTGTGGCCCGGCGTAGGGGAGCCTAAATGAGCCTCTGTGAGCTCCCGGCTGCCTTTGAAGCCTTGTCACGCCACCCCAAATTATCCTGATCCAGAAGAAAGACGGAGAAGTTGAGAGTCTATAACAACATAATCAGCAATTATAGCTGGGAAATGGGGAGAAGCAAGATTTTTATCTCATTAAAAAGAGCCGTTTCTCCCCCCCCCCACATCAATCCTCACCTCTCCCACACTCATTCCCTGTCACTTGCGCTTTCTTTTGAATTCAAATGATTCGGCTTTAAAGGTGAGGGGAGAAATCTGGAAATTTAATTCAGGAGACGAGAGCTTGAGCCAATTAGCGGAGTTCGCTCACTAAAATATGAATGACATTTGCTCTGGCTGAGCCCTAATGGAGGGAGGCATTAGCACTATCGTGTCTCCGTCACCTTATTTCCCATCATTATTGTTGCCTTAGTTCTTCTGTCAAATTACGGCCGCTAATTTCTGTTCATATTTTACTAGGCCTGTTAGCAAGTGTCTTTAATGAGCTCCCAAAAATGACCCGGTGCGGCAAAACTTAAACGGGAACCGCCCATTGAGGAATATCATCAGAGAGAAAGTTAAACACTATCGTTCTCGGACGATTTACTGTATCTCTAGCGCGACTCTTCACCTCGCACGCATAAAGAGCTGGGATTTTTAATTCGCCTTTTTATGTGACTTGTTAATGTGCTCTTTTAGGGCACTCTTAATACCTTCAAAATTTGTAGAATATCACGATAAATCAAGGACTTGCCCATCTAATGATAATTTATCTCACTCATTATTTTTTATTCTCTCACCACATTATGGCACCTAGTTAAACTTCTCTCTCCGTGACCTTTATGAGTGTGCTTCAAAAGTTAGTTCTCAGAAAAGTTGATCATTCGAACGGCAAGCGTCAAACTTCAAGAGTATTGCTTACCCCAACTAAAATGTTCCATTTTCTACACTGATGCGCTGCAGCCAAAATCAGTATGAAACTCTCACAGCTGTATTACTGTATCAGTTGGGGGAAACAAAGTGTGAGTAATTTGATCTACAGAGTAACTTTGAATCTGGAGGTAATTTAAAAGTATGTAAAAGCATAGTAACTTCATTGTGTGGCTTTGAGCTGTGACACTGTATCACATAACAGGGTTTCTATAAAGCAGCGCAGGTGTAGTTTATAGTATTTCGGGCCACACGTGGGCCACAAAAATTGGGTGAGGTGATATTTCTCGTTACGGCTAAGCAGTTAAAGCAGCAAGGAATGGATTTTGACGTGCAGGAAACGGCAATCACGGTATAATAGGGTAAAAACGAGATTTGCATTTCCTAAAGGAAATACCAGCGCTTGCTAGAAGCAAAGGAACAGTGTTAACGTTTAAGTACGCTTTTAGGCTTTGATACAGTTTACAAAAACTCAATATAGATAGCGCACCTAAGGCTGAAATTATCTACTCAACAAAGTTTGATGTCTGCATGTAAGTGATTTGCAAAGAAACTGCAAAGAACATTTAGATTTTTATATTTTCTGATGCTTTTTTGCGGGTTTTCTGTGGAAAGCTATTTGGATGTTTTGAGCAACCCCATTTCATGAAAAAATGATTTTATGAGTTGGTGATTTCAAATTAATCGGAGGTTGGTAAGTGGTTGCTAGGTGATTGCTAGTCAAAAAAGGAGACTTCAAAGTAGGGGTTGAACGACTTCAGAATTTCGACATTTATGTGATGAAAGTCGATTCAATGTCGACTAATCGCTGATGACGTCCACATAGACTGTAAAAAAAACCCATTGTAGAACGCAGCGGCACGTCTTGTCTTCAACGAGCCCATGTCACACCTCTCTTCATCTCTCTGCATTGGCTACTCGTGTTGTTTTTGGCGGCCTGTTTTAATTTGAGTTTTAGGGTGCGTTCACACTTGTCATGTTTGGTTCGATTAAAATAAACCCTGGTGCGATTGCTCGGTTAGTGTAGTTCATTTGAACATATGTGAACGCTGCCATCACAGCATTGTTTTGAATGTTCGGTAAGCAAGCTCCGTCGCGAAATATACGCCATAAAAGCCGACCAATCAGGTTGTGACCGTATCCCTATGCCTTTGGTTCTGTAACTTTAGGTTCACTGTTAAAAATGCCAGTGTGAACGCTAAGCGGACCAGGACTATATGTTTTGTTTTTGTTTTTTGGTCCGGACCAAACGAATCGAACTACAAGTGTGAACTAGTCTTTGTGTCAAGCTGTTATTTTAGTTTTTATTCGTTTTAGTCATACTCTTTTTAGTCTAGTCAAGTTTCAGTCGACTAAAAGTCTGAGCATTTTAGTCTTATTTTAGTATCCATTACTATTTTTGTCTAGTTTTAGTCAACGAAAACTGATGACATTTTAGTCTAGTTTTAGTTAGTGAAAATAGAAACAAATACTGCAAAATAATAACAATAACGCGAAGAAATAACGTTATAGCATTTTGTCTCATCACGTTTTGGTCAACGAAAATGAAGAGACATTTTAGCATAGTTTTTATTTTGTAAACCACATTTAGTCTCGTTTTTATTCGTCAACAATATTGCATTATGCATTTAATTCTAGTCATCGTCACATGACCAGCATTTATGTTGCGTCTCGTCTCGTTTTCATCACGTGATAAATGTCCGTTCGTTGGCGACGATATTTAGTCATAATTTTCGTTGACGAAAGCAACACTACTGGCTACCACTCGCTGCTCGCATCAAGTTCAAGGCATTGACGCTTGCTTATGGATCCACCACAAGCTCAGCACCGGCACACTTTGACTCGTTCCTACCAATCTACACCCCCACCAGAAGCCTTCGCTCAGCTAAGAAGCGACGACTCGTGGCACCATCACAGAAAGGCATGAAATCCCTTTCATTCACCATTCCTTGCTGGTGGAATGATCTTCCCACCTCCATCCGGAATGCAGAATCTAGATTTTTTTTTTTTTTACTCAACCTCATGTTGCTCCAAATCTGAATTACTTTTTTTCTGCAGAACACAAATCAGTGGGGGCAGCAAAAAAATTGTGTTTGGACCCCATCCTTTTGTGTTCCACAGAAGAAAGAGAGACGTGCAGGTTTGGGATGATATGGGTTGAGTAAAGGATGACACAATTTTCATGTATTGGTGAACTTTCCCTTAAATAGAAACAACCTTAATAAACACAGTAGAACAGGGTTCCTCAAATGCCCTGGAGGGCCAGTGCCCTGCAGAGTTTAGCTCCAACCCTGATCAAACACACCTGAGCAAGTTAATCAATGTCTTCAGGATCACAAGAAACTCACAGATATGCGAGTTTGATCAGGGATTGAGCTAAACTCTGCAGGGCAGTGGTAGCCTGACGTCGTCATTCTCAGATTCCAGGCAGAATATGAGTCTGATACTGCTCCATTGGGCTGTGATTATGGGGGCGTGTTTCAACCGAACCAGGAAAGAAAATGCCTCTGCACTCAATTGGATAGACCTACAACCAATCAGAGCAACGGAGTAAGTGACGTATGTTGAGTGACGCATAGCTGTCGACAGAACTCAACTGCTCGCACACTGGAAGAAGTAGAAGATGAAGATGAGTGTAAACAATCTTTGCCTGTGTTGTAAGGATACACGGAGTACTTACTAACACTATCATCATTTTTGAGAGAAATAGTAAAGGTGAATGCACATACGAACAAGTTCTCCGTTTAGTAAAAAAATTCAACCCAAGCACTCTTTGCTGACGTGGATGATTACGTTACTGTTGATCATCTGTCAATCATCGTACAAAGCCCGCCCTGACAATTTGATTGGTCTGAACAGCTCTGGTTCGAGTTGCTCCTCCAAGTCCAGACCAAACTTCCCGACCTCAAATGTTGTCGGCGGGGCTAAGTTCAGCTGGCATCCAGGCCAGGGCAGTGGCCTTCCTGGACCTGATTTGAGGAACCCTCATTTACGAACCCTGGAACGTAAATGAATAAGATTGCAAAAATATCTCACTGTCATTTGGATGCAACTTCACATAACACACAGGAACTTTAGCAAGCAATAAGCCATTATTCGCACATGTCGAATGTTGAACTGCAGAAACTGAGCTTTTCACGTTTCCCCTGACATTATAATGGGGTGATGTCATAGCATATTAACATGACCGATGACTATGTTTGAGCCCACTTGACATAATTTATCTTTTCCTGGAACGTTAATTGTATGCGACTTTGGGTTTGTGAAGAATGGAATAAAGACACACAACATTTATGTGTCATTATGGATTGCCGCTCCATCAGTGACAAAAGAGCAAAAACTACCTTTGATTGCTGGTGTGCTTAACGGAACTAATGGCCCCCAGAACGCCCTATTTAGAAGTGCTTAATTTGGCATAAAGGAACTTAAAAGTGCTTTTTCTCTCCGCCTGACATGAATTAAAGCCAAACAACAGCGGAGAGCAGAAAGGCACCTGACACATCTGCACCTCTGCTCTCGCTCTCATGCCTCATCATCTCATGATGAATGAACGTTGTATTGTTACCAAACAACATTCGTCATGACTCAAGCAGTGTGAGAAATCTTTAAATAGATGTTGATCTGCAGAGGGGGGTGGGCTGGGGAATGAAAGCCATGATTTCCTCTTGTTTCCAAAGCGCCGATCGGCCCACCAGCCCCTCAGAAGCTCAGCTGAAGTTTATTGGGACTCTCCGCTATTGTGTCATCTCTTGAGAGGGCCGGTGGCATTCATTGGCTCCCGTTGAGGTTATTTACAGGGGATTTGGTGACAGTGAAACATGCCTTTGCCATCCCTCTGTGAGCACGGTCCGACATGTTTTTAAGAGATGGGTGAGGCGAAGAGGTACATGTGCCACCTGAGACCGCAGAAGCCGACAGAAAAGTGAGACTAATGACCATGGGCTCCGAACTCAATAAAACCCTATTTTTGACCCATACAAAGTTTGCTAGGAAATTTACTGTTGACTTGAGACGGGTATTTTCTCCCATGCAGATTTTATGCTCACGCTGTAAAATAATAGTGTTTTTGTCTTGTTTTCCAGAAATATCCTAGAAACGCCTCACAAAACAATATAAATCCACTTTCAACTTAAATATTCAAAATAAATACATTTAATTTAAGCAAAATTGTTTTCAAAATCATTTAATCATATGTCTGTTTTGTTTTAGTTTATTTTCCTGACCCCAAATTATTGCATTCATTCATTCATTCATTCATTTATTCACTTATGTATTATTCATTAATTCATTCACTTATGTTTTATTAATTAATTCATTTATTCACTTAAGTTTTATTCATTCATTTATTCACTTATGTATTATTCATTAATTCATTCACTTATGTTTTATTAATTAATTCATTTATTCACTTAAGTTTTATTCATTCATTTATTCACTTATGTATTATTCATTCATTCATTCATTCATTCACTCATTCATGTATTACTCATTCATTAATTTGTTCATGCATTCATTCAATTATTCACTTATATATTATTCATTCATTCATTTGTTCGTTCATTCATTCATTCACTTATATATTATTCATTCATTCATTTGTTCATTCATATATATATTATTCATTCATTAATTTGTTCATTAATTCATTCACTTATATATTATTCATTCATCCATTCATTCATTTGTAAGTTCATTCACTTATATATTATTCATTCATTCATGTATTATTTGTTCATTTATTCATTCACTTATGTATCATTCATTCATTCATTCCCTTGTGTATCATTCATTCATTCATTCTTTCATTCCCTTGTTTATAATTCATTCATTCATTCACGTATGTTTTATTCATTCAATAATTTATCCATTCATTCACTTATGCGTTATTCATTCATTCATTCATTCATTCATTCATTCATTCATTCATTCATTCATTCATGTAGTACTCATTCATTTGTTTGTTCATTCGTTCATTTGTGTATTATTTGTTTATTCATTCATTCGTTCATTCATTCATGTATTACTCATTCATTCATTTGTTCACTTGTGTATTATTTATTCCTTCATCTGTACATTTCTTATTCTTATTATTCAGAATTTTAATAACAAAGCTTATTAGATTAATGTTTAGAACAAATGGAAATTGCTTTAAAAAATATAATAATATAGACATATTCTATGAAAATGAGTATTATTATTTTCAAACAATTTTGCTTAGATTACAGTTTTTGAGTTCTCACGCACCAATGCTACATTTCTTTTTCTATATCCTAATCATTTGTTAACAACATGTATTCTGTACTTCAATGAGCGCATTGTTTCTGCCTTAAATGAATACATTATTAATCAATACATTGTTAGATAACTGTGTAATTTGTATATGTACATTTCTGAAATCCATAACTTGGACACAGTCTCCTCTGATAACAAATGTAGGTGCATGCGTTTTCTCTAAAGCTGCTTTGAAACGATATGTATTGCAATTGAATTGAATTGAATCTCATATTTTTTAATTCATTTCAGAAAGAAAGAAAAAAAGAGAGTTTACGATAATTTGGGGTAAGAAAAATAAACTTGTTTTATGTTAAATAATTTTGCCTAAAGAAATGTATATTTAAAAAAGATCTATTTTTACAGAAAAACAAGACACAAACACAGATTAATATGTTGCTGTTGTGCAGTAAATACGCCTGAACATATTTTAAATTGGAAAGCCACAAAACGCTAATTTATTGAATCATTGTTATTCCAAGGTGATTATTCATGTTTATCGCATCACTTTGTTCATTCATTCTTCCTTTATGGGGGGGCGGGGTCTGTAAATATTACATTTCATCTGAAACAATGCTTTGGTAAGCGTCCAAAAGCACTCCATTCCATCTGTGAAAAACAATTTTCTTCACATTATGAAGCTTCTTGTCATGGATCATTTTCTGACACCTCAAAATAAGACTTCAAACAAGCCTGCGAGGCGTTTCCTGTCTGCGTCTCCCCCATGTCAGGTTCAGATTTCCTCATTGCGGAGTTCCAGTCTATCAGCCCATTATACATGGTAGCGCTGGAAAAATAGGATTACGCGAGGAGATTGTGAGCCTTATCCCAATACCAATTTTATCTGGCTGGCTGATAAACTGCCGTAGCCCGGAGAGCAAAGGGAGCTAATGGGAGCAAGGGAAAAGAGAACTTGGACACGAGGAGTCACTTGGCTGTGGCTCGAAAGGTCACGGGTTTAGCGCTCTGTGCTAATGCTAACAGAAACTCATTTCAGAGACCAGGCCGTTTGGCTCCAGGGCTGTGAACTGCGCTGTGGATTGCTGTCCTAGTTTTTGTCTGCAATTAGACGTGTAGACTTTGTAAGTCCTTGGCAATATGTCAAACTCGTGTCATAGGGTGGACTGATGTGTCAGACGATGTGTACAGGGTTAAAACTGTCAAGCTACAGATATTTTCTCTGATAATGATCAAACGCTGACCCACGCAAACCCTTGGCCTCTGTTGTTTTATGATATGCTATAGGGGTCAACCCTACTGCATGCAGTGCATTCATATCGTACATAGGAAATAAAATATTATACTTTCACTTTTTAATCGTGGAAAATGTCATTTATTTGGTCTGAGAATATGGGTAAATGTTTTTGCGGATTTTTCCCCTGTGTTGAAAAAAATGATAATTTATTATGAATTTTGGTTCCCCTCCTTTTTATAATCTAAATATTTCAAACAAAACGTGCTTTTTTGAGAATTTTGTCTTTATCATTTTATAGGTCCTCTGTTAATTTTCTGTGATATGCCTTTAACTAATTCCTTAATGACATCATCAACCAGGAAGTGACATCACTTTGGAGGGAAAAACACACCAATGCCAGTAGGTTTCTGTGACATTGTTGTTAGTTGGTTTGTCTCATTGGAGAACATTAGAACGGTTTGATAAAATCACAGAAATCAGTTGGACAGTATCAAGGTGTTAAAAGATATTTAGCTATTTATTTCCATCCCACTGTGATAAATTGTTTTAAAGGGGTGGTCAGCTTTTTCCGAAGGCCTGATTGCGTTTATGGGGTGCACTGTAACATGGGTTCATGCTTAATTTTTTTTTTTTTAAACATAATTTTTCACATATTTTACCTTCATTCTACACCGCTGTGTCCCTTCTCGTAAAAACGGTCTGTTGAGTTTCTGGTTCTATGAAACCCCTCCCTCAGAAATACGCAATGGGCTCAGATTGGTTAGCTGGCCCAGTGATTTGTGATTCGCTAACCGCCTAGAACCGTCCGGAAACGTCACGTTCCTTACCATTACGGGTAGTTGTGTGTGCTCAGTTGTATTGTAAACAATCGTGTCAATATTGCCTTATCAATTTGAGCCCGAATCAGACCCAGAGAATGTTTGTGAAGAGGATCGAGCAGAAGCTGTGCAAGAACAGCTGTTATTCAGGACGTTTCAGAATGGTATGCTTTTTTAATTTATTTATAGTTGTCTCATACTTTGTAGATACGCTGTTATTTGTAAAATGCTACTGTTTATGTTAGCTTTTGATATACGGTTTTAGCCTTATTAAAGTTTTAGTACGGCAGAATACATGATTGCCTTGTAGACTTTTTTCATATAAACGTTCTAACAAATGATACTACAGTTCTCGAAGGGATTATTTGATTACATACTGTGGATCTATAGTGATCGCTTCTGCCTGTATAGCACCATTAGTTTTGTCTTTATAGAACGAGTGTAGCCAGATATCTATCGCCAACCAAACACATCAACAGGGAATAAACCATACTTGCAGGTTGTGGCCCATAAACAACAGCTTCTGCTTTTAAAGTGGGAACTGCCCCATCTTTGAGGACAAGTTTTTTTGCGAATCCGGCATTGAACTCGGGCTGATTGAAGAGCTGTCCTCTGTAAAATGTGCAGCACAGAGAGCTATATTTTGATTATAATGTTCAGGAACTGAATTAAAAATAAATTGTAACCATTGTTCCCTATAAGTCCAGCGTCCATAGGGAGGCCGAACAAAGAGGACCTGCAATCCTGGTGAAAATGACGGCATTGCAACAAGACTACTAACTCTTCCTCATCTCAACATGGCCTTTAGCCGCGTTTCCACCGCAGGAACTTTCCCCAGGAACTAGGAACTTTGGGGTGGTACTCTGTGTGTTTCGACCGCAGGAACCAGGGTCTAAATGAAGTTCCGGGTAAATATTTCCCCCTCCAAACGGCCCTGCTCGCAAGGTAGTACTTTTTCAAAGTTCAGGAACTTTCTGGGGCGCTGAACATGCTGATTGTGTGACTCCTGTAAAAAAGGTTCCTGGTACAAATTTTTCCGGGTAATTCCGGTGGAAACTGGGCTTTTGTTGCATGTTCCCGGGGGCGGGGTTTTATGTAAATTTTAGGGTTAGTGATGTCACTAACCCATGAGAAGCTCCGTGTAGTCCCTATCAGCCTTTTCTTTAAGAGAAGATATCTTCCTTTTCTTTGAACTTTGAGCGTCATAACTTTGCAGACTTTATGCTCAAACAGCAACATTACACAAGTTAAAAAGTGAAATCATAATCAACCACCCCTTTAAACGTAATCATAAAGTCTATTTCTTACAGTATGCCCTTTTATTGATCAGTGCTTCCTTTAAAATAAAATTAAAAAAACATTTTAAATTCTTTTATTTTTGAAAGGTTGTGCATAACAGGAATGACTCATATGTATAGTTGTGTGTAGTTGTATAGTTTTGCACCTCTTTCTAATAAGCAGATGTGTTGCATCAGTGAACATGAGAGAGAGAGAGAGAGAGAGAGAGAGAGAGAGAGAGAGAGAGAGAGAGAGAGAGAGAGAGAGAGAGAGAGAGAGAGAGAGGGTCGTAAGAATCTAAGCCATTCGTTAATGGTAGAGTCACCAGTAGGCCGCGGCTTCACTCTGCCGCCTATCCAGACATTAAAAAGAATTTCAGATATACTCCATTTCTTTGAGGATGCACTTCCTTTGAGATGGGGTTCCTTTTGAGCATATCCAAAGTGTTTTTCTGGTACACGTACCACTCCACAATAATTTAAGCCACAGTACACAGATACGAATGCTGACCAGAATCAGTCATTTGAAAGTGAACTCGAGCTCTTTTTAACACCAGACTGACTTGATGTCAGTCTATGGTAAACCGTCTTGATTTGAACTGTAAAGATTTGGCAAATATTGCTATTTTAAGCAATGCAGTGTTGTTTAAACAAAACATTAGCCATATGCATGTTTTTCATCGGTGTTGGGAAGTAACAAAGTATTGACACTAATAACATTTTTCAACTGTTTTCAGCTTTCCATTTAGCAACAAATGCTTCAGGGCTGTTTTTTTTTTTGTCACGTTGCTTTCCTATTGACAGAAATGCAATATAATATACATAACTATGTTTTCAGTGGTGTATAAAGACCTTACATAATGAACCGTTATGTTATTATTACCTTAGAATGAGCCATTTCTGTCTACACACTGCGAGTCCCCTTACAGTGAAGTCGCCATTTTGCGCCGCCATGTTTCTACAGTAGCCCTAAACGGACAAACTTCTCTACAGAGCGCTAGATACTCTCTGCTGTCTCAGACGACGACATTTTTGTCCAGTGTTGGCCACCGTAGCTTCGCTATGTGCTTCGAAAGGAAGGGGTGAGCGATTGCAATTCACAACCTCACCACTAGATGCCGCTAAAATTTACACAGTGCACCTTTATTATTTGTCACCGATCTGACGTCCCATTTCTTTGTAGTGAAATAATTAGCTAAATGCTACTGTTTGTCAGTATATACGTAAATGAACATATTGCTAGTGTTCCAAGTGCATTTTGTGTAATTTTTTTTGCAGATGTTACTATTTCCCCCCTGTGTTGCACATCTAATTGTCATTTAATAAGAATAATACAATATTTGAAAGTTGTTTTTATCAGTTTATAGGTCCTTGGTATGGCTTTCCATAGATATACATAATAAAGGCTAGATGTCTTACGGCGGAGTCTCTAACGTCATCACTGGCGGCCATCTTGTCACAGGCAAGCTTTCTGGCGGGCTCTGTGGTCCCTGATGTAAGGTGAGTGATCTGCACGAACACAAATACTCTTATCTCGCTGAAATCTTGACGGATTTACAAATGGTTTAGTTTCTTACAAACGTTATTAACGTGGCTATAATTCTGGAGGCTTGAACAAATTATGAATAATTATTCATAAGTATGCAGTGTCATAACTACATCTCTGACGTTTATAACAAACCAAACAGTTTGAAAATCGGTAGAAAATTGAGCAAGTTATGGTTATTTAAAAAGTACATGCACCATTAAAACACAATGTTACAAGTGAGCGAGCTGACTGAGACAAGATGGCCGCCAGGTGCATACGTCGACCTCCATTGGCCAGCAGAGCGGACAAGACATCTAGCCTGTATTATGTATATCTATGTGGCTTTCCATCCTGTTAATCTTCTGCGCTATTCCTTTAACTAGCTCCTTAATGATATCATCCTCCAGGAAGTGACATCACTTTGGAGGGAAAACAGCACACCAGTGTCAGTAAGTATTAGCAATGGATTTGATCAATTCTTTGAAGGAAATTAATGTTATAATTGCATTTTTCAGTATCTTAAAATATCTACTTTGTGGGAGATGATTTAAAAAGGGAGGAAATATATCATTTTGATCCACACTCCATACCAGTCGATGGCGGTAATACACCGTTGCGTTGTTTATCAACCGCCAATAAAATCTAAAGAAGAAGAGGATGAATTCTTTGATGTTTTGCTGTGCAGTTGGTTTGTCTCACTCTAGTACATTATTACAATTATAGAAATCAGTTTGACAATATCAACATTTAAAAAGGTGGTTACTTTAGCTATTTATTTATCCTCAGTTATATACTCTTTTCAGCATAGTATATTTCTAGTGTTTCACTCATAAATATATCAGTTGTTGTCACTGTAATTGAGATTTTTGTACCAGATAAATATTGCTATTAATGTGAAAATGAATGACTTAATCTGATGATTATATAAAAAGATATCGCCTCTTCGATAGCATCAATGTTAGTTTGCTTGTGACATTTTCCTAATTTTATGAGTAGCTTGAAGCTTGCAAACGGCTTCCCCTACGCTGCTTCTTTTAGCAACTGAGCATATGATGTTAATTCATCAACATATTCTTTAGTGATGCTATCATGCGTGTATCAGGCAAATGCTCCTCGCTCCTGCTGAATATCTGCCTCTTCCTCCGCAGCATGCGCCGCTAACTGCACCATATTGCGGAGAGGCAGGCAGCCCATCACGGACGTAACTTTGATTGACAGTAAGTGTGCATATGTGTCCAATCTGCTCATCGGGATACGTGCTATCGTCATGATCTTTATTTATGTGTTCTGCTGTCGGCACAGTGCGAGCTAACTGCCCATTCCACACTAAATTAATTAGTTTGGCAGCCAGCCTGTGATGGAAAATTGGATCCAATATGGTATTTCCAGGGTGTTTCAATGTGGCATTCACTGGAGGGTGAGACAGACTTCAGATATTTGGGTCACACAGATTACATGCCGGCTCTTTTCATATCAGACTCCACAAAATGGAAATAAACACACGCGTTCGTGTTTTTAAGCAACGTTGCGGATGGTTTTCGACATTCATCCACATTATGCATTTTATTTCGACCATACAATTAACAAACACAGATGCCCTTTTTATAAAAAATGACAATTGTAAGCACGTGCCGGCTTTGTGCGAGCACCTATCCTGGCAGGGGTTCAAACTTGTGTTCCTCTTGAAAGGTTTTATCCAAATAAATAAATAAATAAACAATAAATAAATAAACATCTTGGGAGAAAGGGAAAAGAAAGAGAGAGAGAGAGAGAGAGAGAGAGAGAGAGAGAGAGAGAGAGAGAGAGAGAGAGAGAGAGAGAGAGAGAGAGAGAGAAAAGGGACTTGCGGAAGTGCTTCTATCCCATGTTGTTGTGCGTAAAATAAATCCTTTGTAGTGCATGCTCTTCTAATAACACGTCGGCTAATTAATAACTTCTACACAATTATAAATTAACTTCGGATCAGGACTCCGGCTTTGCATATGATTTCCTATAATCGCTAAAGCTACTGCGAAAACATGTCTCATATCAAGCGTAACTTTCTTATTTAACACAGACAGACTGGGTTCTCATCGGGTTTAAACGTACAGCAAATTATCTCTGCTGGGACCTTGTGCGAAAGCCAAATATCACAGCAGTAATTTTTTTAATTTGAAATAGCATCCTTAATCGTCATTTTTGGATTCGTTCTTTTTTCTTTCTTTTTTTTCTGCGAGTGAGCTTTGATGGAATTAATCTTAATATTTTAATATTATTACAGCAGTAAGGAAGGAGTGCGAGGGAGCTGTCACTAATTCGCTTTTCCACAAGTCTCGACTCTGAAATCAAGCTTCCACGTGTACCAAATGATCATAGGTGGCTCTGCATGCAGCTCTTTTCGGGCACCTTGGTGGTGAGACGCCGGATCCATAATAAAAACTCCTCCGTAATTAAAGGTGCAGAGAAAGCAGACGAGAGCAGCATGACATATCGCCTGACTCCTCAAATTCCTCTGTGGCTTTTCAAAGGATACTCCTTTAATATGGAGATTATGCTTATGTACTTGTCTTCACTTGAAAGGCATTTTCCTAATTTACTTATTAATGACATGTAAATCTATTTATACTGAGGGCCTCAACTTTGAGGAAACGCGCCCATCCCGCTCGCCGTAAAATCCGTCGGTTTGAAAACACAGAGGGAGGGAGGGACGCGGGTAGATGAGCCCGGCCTCCCATTCTTGTTCTGTTAAAAATTTATACAGTCCATGTTAAATTTATTAATATTGCTTGCTGTCATTCACTTTGCTGCACTCTAACTGAAATGCGATTTGACAGCAAGCACATTAAAGATGTATGTCATTGTATTCAACGAAGATTAATGAAGCTCTGTAAAAGTAGCTGTATAGGAGAGAGGGAGAGAGTGATCGGAATTTGAAATCGCTGAATTAAACAAGGCCTAGCGCGGCACAGTTTAACATGCTTTTGCTCAGTGAAGAGGTTTTGGGATTGAGAGTACTAGTGGTATGTTCAACCGTAAAAGCAAGTTAAAAAAGATTACAGTTCTGCTCTAAAACCAGACATTTCATGCAGACGGATGATTTCCAAGGCCACAAATGTACTTCAAGCTCAAATGCAAATGCTTGGCCAGGGCATTGCAACCATGTGCCATTCAATTGAATGTTTTTATTCGGGTATCTGACTATAAATATGTCGATTTTAGTGTAATGCCACTTTGAGTGTTGGGAAGAAGTCTGCTGCGGAGCTCGGCGAATGTGCCCATCGAGGACGCACATCGACCGCAAAGGTAATATGACAAATGGGACCTACAGGTTTTGTGGACTCCACACGGCGTTATTTCAATTCCAAAGACCATAAGTGCATATGAAATGCAATTTGGGACAGAGCCATTGGCATCCATAGTGCTCTTCATGTGAACTCAAATGTTTCCAGACGTTATATATATATATATATATATATATATATATATATATATATATATATATATATATATATATATATATATATATATATATATATATATATATATATATATATATATACTGTATATTCAGTTTTATTTTGAGTAATTTCAGTACTTGAACTTAAGTTCGGCCTAGGCAACATTGCTCATTTTCATTTAAGTTTTTCAGTTTAAATTTTTCTCATCAATACTTATATTTGATTTGATTTGATTTGATTTCATTTTGATGGTTTTAATTAACAATAACAATAACACTGGTATAAACATATTTATAATTTGACATGTTATGTATTTTTTATGATTTATTTAAAGGTTTTTGTCAGATCAGACTCAAAATATGTTGTGGCTATAATAATTGTGGCTATAATTACTTTTGGTTTCTTTTGATATACTAAAAATAGAAAGTTAAATGCATTGCATTATGGGATACAGTATTTCAGGCAATATGTGTTGTTGTATATTGTAGATTTTACCAGGTTTAATAGGTCATCCAGCTATTCCATGCATACTGAAAATTCCAACCCGATCTCATGGCAATTCGTACATATTTTACGAGGTGGCTAATTCGTACGAATCTGTACGACCTCAGTCGTACGAATTCATACGATTTTTGCTAAATCGTACATATTTGACGAGTTGCCAAATTCGTACGAATTTGTACGAATGACCTACCTCAAACCCCGCCCCTAAACCTAACCGTCACTGGGGATTAGACAAAACGTACAAATTCGTACGAGTGAGGTCGTACAAATTCGTACGAATTAGCCACCTCGTAAAAATACATACGAATTGGTTGTGAGATAGCGTTGGAAAATTCATATATACACACACAAACACAAGCTCCGTTTCCACCAAAATTACCCAGAACAATTTGTACCAGGAACTTTTTTTTACAGGAACATTTTTCTCCCAGACCTGCTACTGTCGTCGTTTCCACTGCGGTCTAAAGTACTGTGAAGATTAGACAATTTAGTCCAGAGACGTGGGACTGCGCGCGACTGTTCCTCCCAGTCAAAATAATTTTTGCGTGACACTGTCTGCAACAATAACAAGTATGGAGGAGATGCAAGCAGCGCTGCTTTTGCTGGTTATGTATTGGTTTACTAAAGAGGTTGTAACGTAGTTTGATCGTATGGGAAGAAGGAGGCGGGAACCGTCGAACGCTCAACCAAGTTTAATAAATGAACACAAAATAAAATGGCTGCGGCAGCCCCTCACGGACGACTGCCGCCTACATACAAAAACAAAACGTAAACAAAACACAAATTATATTCCAGGCCTGGTCCTCTCTCGTCCTTCACTGGAGTCGCTCGTCCTTATATGCCTCCGTGCTCCCTCATGAGAGGACTCAAGACCGGTGTGCCTCGCAGGTGACGTTCATTCTCAATCACACACACCGATCTCGCTCCTCCCATGTCTCTCGCTCGTCCACCTCGCCACAGAGGTAATTAACAAAACTGCGGAAAATAGACGAGCACCGCTACTAAAGCGTATTCTGAAAGCTCGTAAAGCTAGATTTAAAATAAGTTATTATCAGCCATTACGGATATTGACTGTGCGATTGCTGAGATAACGCGTGCCATCGGACAGAAAGAGCAAAGACTGATATTTACTGAACGCAGAACGAACCTCGAAAAATGCTGGTTGAAATATAATGCTGCGTTAGCTCAACCGATCAGCATGTTCAGCGCCCAAGTCCCACCCAGCAAAAGTTCCTGAACTTTGAAAAAGTACTACCTCGGGAGCAGGGCCGTTTGGAGGGGGAAATATTTACCTAGAACTTAATTTAGACCCCGGTTCCTGCGGTCGAAACACACCGAGTACCAACCCAAAGATCCTAGTTCCTGGGGAAAGTTCCTGCGGTGGAAACGCAGCTATATATACACATCAGTGTATAGGGATGTGCCAAAATCACCTGCCTAATTTGGTGATGATGTGAGTTGTGCCACATTAGACACCTTTTGGTTCGGACCAGACGGGATGGCCTTCGTTGCACTCGTGCATCAATAAGCCTTGTGGTTTCTCTCCTCAGACCACTGTTGGTAAATTCTCACCTCTGCTGACCGGAAGCAACCCACAAGCCTTGCTGCTTCAGAGATACTCTAACCAGATTGCCTTGCCATAACAATTGGGCCCTAGTCAAAGTTGCTCAGATTTTTATTCCTGCCCTTTTCTTCTGCTTCCAACATGTCGATTACGAGAACTGATTGTTTGTTTACCATTTAATCTACCCAGACCTTAAGTGTCCTTGTTAGGAGATGATCAGCAATATTCGGTTCACCTGTGACTGGTCATAATGTTTTGGCTCATCAGTGTGTGTGCTATGTTGTACAAAAATAGTATGAGTAAATATGTAAATTATCCCATATCTTTTTTTTTTCTTTTTCTGGCTGCCATGGCACAAATGATAATTGTATACTTTTCCTTATCGGTAAAAATCAAGAAAAATGGTAAAAGCATATCCTGCAGGAATCAATAAAGCCACTAGAGATACGACATCTCCATCCATGTTTTCTCCAGAAGTCTCAGTGTTTCCAGAGCTGCAGTGTTGTAGCTGAGTGGCTCTCACACACATCTCTCCTCTCAAACATCTTCACATCGAGCTCTACCGCGCCTGTTTCCCCAGGCGCTCCGTGTGCTGATGTCATATCCCCTGCAGCTGGGATGAGAAATTCGCATCAGTCCTCAGGAGAAGTCCTTATGAAACTGTGTTCACATCTCTGCCGTTTGCTGTCCTGCATACAACTAGCTGTAAAAAAAAAGGTAGAAAGCTAGATTTCGCAAAGAAGTAAGATCTGATGTATGTTGAATGTTGGCTGTTAACGTGGTCCAATAATCTTTCTCTATTGATGGCTATTTAAAGGCATTTATAAACACACACACACACACACACACACACACATACACACACATATTATTAAAAGCACTCTTTTCTGACTTTACTAGGTAAAAGGCCATTCATAATTAGCATTGAACTACTTTTATCAATATTTTTTCTTATTTAATTGCATCTTATATTTAAAAAAAATATATGCAAATACTTGTTTTTGTTCCTCATCGAGCATTTTGGATGATTGCAAAGCATTTTGTTGTTGAGATGGAATGCAACAATCTATCCTATGTTAACGTCCTACCTTGAAAAAGGAGGCGCAAGGAAGCAACAAAAAAAAAACAAGAGAGAAAGAAACCGAAAAGCCCTTTGGGAAGCAATAAAATGATTCTTCTGGCGTGCACTCCCTCAAATCATTAAATTCAAAGATTAAACGCCCTCCCTACAAACAGCTGATTGTGTTTTTGCAATTAAGATTGCACTAGAAAATCAAAACAAAGCAACATTTGCTGTTTACTCAGCACAGCGACTAACACACACCAGCATATTTTCATACAAGAGAATAAAAAAAGTATTTACAAAGCTAATTTGGTTTAACGGGAAGCATGGTGAAGCAAAATGACCAGTATATGAAGAGAGAGAGAGAGAGAGAGAGTGATGGTGAGAAAGAGGAAGAGGTCTTCAGGGCAAGAGGGCCACTCCTTTGCCCAGTGCAGATGTATAATGCAAAGTTAGTGTTTCTTTAGACCTTTCCTCCAGATAGATGGATCTGATAGATCTAAAGCTAAGGCCGTTAAACAGCTGGGCACTGTGGGCCCCGGTTTACAGAGAGAATATCGCAATGGATGGAGGGTTGGACATGTGAAGGGAAGTAAATTTGACCCAGGTGAGCATCTGGCTGAGGTTCTTAGATGTTGGACATTGCTCTTAGCTGAAAACACAGCTAAATTGATGCTTTTTATTAAGCTTTTAGTTAATGTTAAGCAGCACGGTACATACAAAGTGGAACCAGAATGGTGGTGGTTGAAGGTGATGAGTTTACAAAGGAAAATATATTACATTTTGATGAAAGATTTTTCTTTGGAATATTGCTCAGTGATGAATTGTGCACAGTAAATTTTCATTTCATGTTGACTTTAAGGCTTGATGTTTTTCCCTTTAAAATGGAAGACAATTATATTTCAAAGCAATTGCACAACATGCAACGAAAGGAAAATCTGAGCGCTGGCTAAGGACAGTGGCATATTTTCTCTTGGAAGTGTAGTTGAATTTGGCTTTAGAGCTTTCAAAATACTTTGTGGTCAGTCTGAGGAAACATTAATCACTGTATTTTTCTGTTTCTGATCTAAAAATGTGGCTGCTAAACGCTTGGTTCCCTTGCGAAGCCGATAAATTAAATATTAGTAAACTACATATTTAAATTCCTTCCCCAGGCAGTTTTTTCTAGCATGTTTTGCTATTCTTGTGTACTATAATATTCACCATCCCATTTTCAACCTAATGGCTTGTTACAGCTTGGTTTTGCATTCCATTTGCTTTTCCTCTAGATTTCTTTATAAAACAAATTGCAGTGGAACTCTAAAGGGAGACGAGAAAGGAAATTGAAACTTTCTGAGGAACACGTCATTTCACGAACGTTCACCCCCAAGCGATCAGGAATGCTGGAATAATTTTAGTGTTTATTGAGGCACGTGGCCGTCTGTGTATGAGAGGAGAACACGAGTGATTTCCACCTCAAACCCTCACTATCTCTCATTTGATTATTTGATTCGAACGCGGCTATGCATTTTTTATGTCAAATGTGAATAATTATTTGTCTAAAAATATTTATATTTGGTTTAAGCATTCATTCATATCATATCCTTAAAGCTACAGACCATTATAGGATTTACAGTAGCTAAAACCTATTTATAATTCATGAATGTAAACAAACTTCATCTTTAATTATATGTATTGGAATCATTGAGAAATTATTAATAACTTTCTAAGCTCATAAGATGGTTCATGCAAATAGAGGCAAATCACATCACTGAGACGTTTTAGCCAAATACTTACAGACTCACTGAAAGAGAATGGATGTTGTGTCATGAAAAAGACCATTTTGGTCCCAAAGGGAAAGTCAATTGTGGCTCAACTGTTACTGAAATACAACTATTTAAAAGGAATGTGCACTATAAAACCAAAAGTATTGGGACACCCCTCCAAATCATTGAATTTAGGGGTTCCAATCTCTTCCATGGCCACATGTGTATAAAATCAAGCACTAGGCATGCAGACGCTTCTACAAACATTTCTGAAAGAACGGGTCGCTCTCAGGAGCTCAGTGAAGTGCTACCGTGATAGGTTGCCACCTGTGCATTCGTGTTCATTCGTGGAATATTCCACAGTCAACTGTTAGTGGTATTATAATTGGGAACAAAAGCAACTCACAGAGCGGGGTCAGCACATGCAGAAGTCGCCAACTTTCTGCAGAGTCAATAGCTATAGACCTCTAAACTTCGTGTGGCCTTCAGATTAGCTCAAGAACAGTGCGTAGAGAGCTTCATGGCATGGGTTTCCATGGCCGAGCAGCTCATCCAAGCCTTACATCACAAAGTGTAATGCAAAGCATCGGATGCAGTGGGGTAAAGCACGCCGCCACTGGACTCTGTGACCAATCACAGTTCTCTGTCTGACAATCCGATGGACGAGTCTGGGTTTGGCGGTTGCCAGGAGAACGGTACTTGACTGATTGCATTGTGCCAAGTGTAATGTTTGGTGGAGGGGGGATTATGGTGTGGGTTGTTTTTCAGGGGTTGGGCTTAGGCCCTTAGTTCCAGTGAAAGGAACTCTTAATGCTTCAGCATACCAAGACATTTTGGATAATTTCATGCTCCCAAATTTGTGGGAACAATTTGCGGATGGCCCCTTCCTGTTCCACCATGACTGCGCACCAGTGCACAAAGCAAGGTCCATAAAGACATGGATGAGCGAGTTTGGTGTGGAGGAACTTTGACAGTCCTAACCTCGACCCGATAGAACACCTTTGGGATGAGCGGAGACTGCGAGCCAGGCCTTCTCGTCCAACATCAGTGCCTGACCTCACTAATGTGCTTCTAGAAGAGTGGTCAAAAATTACTCCTAAACCTTGTGGAAAGCCATCCCAGAAGAGTTGAAGCAGTTATTGCTGCAAAATGTGGACCAACTTCATATTAAATCCTACGGATTAAGAATATCATTAAAGTTGTCATCAAACTTTAATGTCATTAAAGTTCATGTGCATGTAAAAGCAGGCGTCCCAAAACTTTTGGCAATATAGTGTATGTATATATTTGTCATTGTCATATGTCTGTTGTGTTTGAATTAATAATGATTTTAGCTTTGGCCACCAGTTATCAGCTTAATGTGAAGTCATACTGTAACTTAAAAAAGTAAGTGTTTGTGCTGCCTTCAAATTTTAAGTTTTGTCAACTTTGAATTTGTACTAAGTGACAACTTGGATAAACGTAAAATGTTAAAGCAGCACAAACACTTACTTTAAGTTGAAAGCATTTTTTTTTACATTGCACATTTCATTCTAAAAGAAAAAAGAAAAAAATAAGACATCATATTTTGTAGTAAGAAAAGGCTTGTGTAGTATACAAAATGCACTACTGCAACACTATCAGAATTAAAAAATACCACCATTATATACTTTATTTCCAAATTATTTATTTTATTTTGGGGGCAAATTTGACCTGGACATGTTCTTGACAGGCTTCAATCAAGCATCAATGATTATGAAGTCCAACCCAAGCTTTTTATTGATTTGATTTAAGTCCCTTAACTCTACAAATGTATACCTTTCTACGCTTCTTTCCTTGAGTGAAAATATTTTATATGAATCGTGGGTGGACAACACAACACGTTCTTTGCGAATGTCTCAGAAGGAGGTGAAACTCGACAGTGTGAAAGCATGTGAGCTGAGTATTGGCACGAGGGAATTTGCAGATCCGTGGTGAACTTTCAAATCAATTCTATGCATTAGTTATTATCACCGGCTTTGATAGACACCCGACTTCACCAGACATCTGCTCATTACAGGGGCATGCTACTGTCTGACCAAATCTACAGAGAGTCACAGAGAATGAGAGCGATTGTCTCGCAGGTGAGTAGGTGAGGTCATTAGGATTCGTGTGCTTTTACACATTTCAAATCAGCTCCGATAAGAACACAAACTTCACTTTGTAATGTCATTTATTCACTGCATTTCCCATCACACAAAATATGAAATATCCACTTTAATATCATATCAAGCATGATCAATGTCATGATAGTAATAGTTTTATGTGCTATTTACATTATATCAAAGATGCATCTGTTCTGTTTTAAGTTTTGGGAGATCATCATTTTATTTATTAATTCATTAATTTAGCTTTACATGTTGATACTCATTAAATTAGCTTTAAAGACCATTTATATTAAAGATGCATCCGATACACTGTAAACCCGAATAAGTTGGCAAAAAAAAAAATTAGGTAATCATTTACATCAAAATCAAAGTTTTTAGTTTGCCAAATCTTGTGTGTTGAATAATACACTAGCACCTGCTATTGTACTCGTACATTTGAATTACTCTTAACTTGAAATAGTTGAGTAACATAATTCATACATTTAGCTTAAAGGTCCCGTTCTTCGTGTTCTTTTGAAGCTTTGATTATGTTTACAGTGTGCAATATAACATGTGTTCATGTTTCGTGTGTAAAAAAAAAAACAGTATTTTTAACACAATGTACTTATCTGTACACCGCTGTTTTCACTGTCCTAAAAATGGCTGATGACTTCCTTTATTCTATGAAGTCCCTCCTTCAGAAATACGTACCGAGTTCTGATTGTGCCAGCGGTTCCTGTGTTGTGATTCGACAGCAGCTTAGCGCACGTGGAAAGGTCACGCCTCTTAACGGGAGATGTATGCGATCAATGATCTCTACAGCGTCCCTGGGAAAGCCAAACAAAGGTGATTTGACTCCGGGATGAAAATAACAGCGTCTCGACGACATGGCGACAAACACACTCAAACGCAACACTTCCTTTTCTCCACGCGACACGTCCTCTTCTCCACGTGGGACAGCAACAAGACCACGCCCCCTTTTTCCGCGTATTCTTGTGGGCGGAGTTTAGTCTGTTCTATTGTGCTACTGACGTCATTAATGAAGGAAGTACCAGGATGTAGTCCAAGCCGGCCGTTCGCTGTAGGCTTTGAAAGGGAACTTCTGTTAAATAAAATATCTCGCTTGGCATTGAACTTTGAGCTTTATAATTTGACAGGTATTATTTATGCTCTAACAGCAACATTACACACTAACTAAAGTTTGAACAATGGGATCACGAAGAATGGGACCTTTAAAATCTCAACTTAAATATATTTAGTAGTGAAAACTTGATTAGCTTCAACTAGCTAATTTAATAAATGCTAACTTGCTAATTGGTAACGCAACACATTGATAGCATAATTGCTGAATGTGTACAGAAATGTAGAACATTTAACTTGTATCTGTTCTCAAACCAAGCTCATGCTCCACTTTTCACCATGATGGTAACCCCCCCGAGAAACCTAACATAAAGGAACTCTTCTAAATTAGCTTAAACATACTAAATCTCCCATTTACCATTAATATTGCACACAAAAAAAAACATTATATAACACTACATTTTAGCATTTACTCTCCCTTTCAAGCGTTCTGGCAAAGCATGTTGGGAAATAGATCCCAGCCCAGATTCAGTTAAATTTAAGTTTGTCTAAAAGAAACAAGTTCTTAAAACTCAAAACAATTAAACGATTCACTTGGAACACTTAAAATGTTTCAGTTTTGTGAACTCAAAAGAAAAATTAAGTTCTAAATACTTATGAAAGTTAATTTGATTGAACTTAAGTTAACCCTACTCAAATCAATTATTTTGAGCATTAGGATTTACAGTGTATACCTCTGTTAAAAATGTGTTTTAATTTTTGGAAGATTATTTATTTATTTTTTATAGATTTGCTTTGCTTGGCTGCATTGAAAAATTAAAACAACAACCAAGCAGAAGTCAACCGGTGGCATCCAAACCAACATATTTGCTTTTTTAGCCAATCACCTGCCTTAAAGTGACTGATAACGCTGTATTAGAACACCATGAAGGTCTATTCCATTTTATATATTATCTGGTGAAACATCACTGTTAAATATCTAATGACATTTTAACCGAGGAATTGTTTTGTCAGAGTACACAGCTAGTTTTGAATGGTATAGGGGAGCGCGGGGCACAACCTAATGCAGGGTTATTTGTAACACGCATGTTTTAACCCTTTCCACACATGCCAGAATGACGACACTCAATGTGTTTACTAGTTGCCATATCAACATTATTAAGAGAAAAAAATAGCGCCAAAATTAAAAAATCTCTGGAAGATATTACTGAACATTTATTCAACCATAGCACAATTCAATTTCTTACTTAAGTTTCGTTTTCATCTCTGTTTGTTGTGTTTATTTAAAATAAGACAAATCCGAAATTATTTTAATTATATCTGTTATTTAACAGTTGAGATCGTTCTTTAATGCTGATCTAACAGCAGAAGACACGCGTTACAATGAGCCCCTATTAGAAATATGCCATTATATTCTATACTTTTATGAATTATTTTGAGAAACCGTGAGAAAAGGATGAATAATGACTGAGAGTTAATGTTCAGAAATTATCGATTATTATTATGTTTTGAACTCTGCTGTTTATCTGTATTTAGCAATTAGTTGTCAAAGTCAAAAATGAGTATATTTTTAATGATTAAAAAATGCCATTATTTTATTTTAAAAAGGTAATAATTGTATTTTGTTGACAAAATATTTTAGTTTGTCTTGGATATTTTTTTATTATTATTATATCAGGTAACATTTTAAGCTGTCATTTGGTCATGTTACAATGTACCCCATCTATGGGGCATGTTGTCACATTTCACTTCCATTTTTTCAAGGTAAATAAAGAAAAAGGTATACACTGTATTAATGAAACAAAACCACATAATTGTACTAGACGTGTGCAATTAATGTGGAAAAAAATAAATACTCTGAACCCCAAGTGGATTTACACAACTGAGAAAGTCAAAAAGTGTTAGGTTGTGCCCTGCTCTCCCTTAGATGGTAGGGGTGTAACGGTACCCGGTATGTACCTCAGTTTTGGGGTCACAGTTCGATACGAGTTCGCTACATTTACACCCCCCCCCCCCTCCAGATTCCTGATTGCTTAAAATAAAAAAAAAATTAAGAAATTGTTACTCTAATTGAGATTACCCAATGCAGCATGTTAACTACTTAAAGTCCGCGGATGACATCATCATGTATATACTTTCAATTTGAAATGTCTGTGGAGGAGCTCTGACCAAATGTGGTACCATTTGAAAGCTTAGAGTCTCTACTTTCTGGAGATATGCATCACTTTGGCATTTGTTTTACACAAAGTAACGTATTTACACTAAATTACTCTGGTACCATTTCCGCCTGGATTTGGCCTACCCAAATTGAAAAGCTTCCCATACACACATACAGTGGTCTAAGTTCAAAATGTTGGTGTCATTTTACAGGAAACCCTTTGAAGTTACATAAAACACTGCTAAAAGTGATAAACATGTAAGTATATGTTGTCTGAGCTGTAATAACCCCCCCCCCAAAAAGAGACGCTTTTTGATTTTTTTTGGTTTATAAATTCATTTTTGAAAGTGTGTAACTCAGGCTCTGTGGGCTATAGCACCCTGCAGACAGTTTGGGCTGTTTCCAGCATATTAAATTAATTTAACGACACTGGGATATTGCATCTATACCACTGTATATGGTGGTGGGGGGTGGGGGTGTAGGGGTGTAGCAGGGTAAGGGGAGGGGGGGTCCTCGTTCGGATCCATTTGAATAACTCTTGCATACAACATGACACAGACAAAATTCTTTTTTCCACTATTTTCTGGAATTTAGTGGAAACAGCAGTCTGCAGGGTGCTAGAGCACACAGGGCCTGAGTTACACACTTTCAAAACTGAATTTATAAAAAAAAAATCAAAAAGCGTCTCTTTTTGGGGGGCGTTATTACATCTTAGACAACATATATTTACATATTTATCACTTTTAGCAGTGTTTTATGAAACTTCAAAGGGTTTCCTGTAAAATGACACCAACATTTTGCACTTAGACAACTGTATGTGTGTATGGGAAGCTTTTCAATTTGGGTAGGCCAAATCCAGGCGGAAATCCCCAAAATGGTCCCAGATCTTAAGAGGTTAAACTGCAATGGCGGTTTTCAAACGTATTGGTTTGATTAACGTGTTGTGTGTAGCCTACGCTGTCATTTTCTTTGTGCGTGAGAGTTCATTAACATGCGGTGACAATGGCGGATGCACAAAGTTCAATATTACGCTTTTTCAAGAAATCATGGAAAGATGAGCGAGAAGGAGAAAAAGAGCCAACTTCACCTTTCCACAAGGAGACAGCGGGTGAAGCGTCACCTGAGGCTTTCCTACTTCCAGAACATACATATTTCATCACTGGACTGTAATGAGACTTCCACGACACAAATGCTTAATGATTTTGTAAAATACTCCATAATTTATAGTCATGCAGATAAAGACAAATCATTATGCTTTTGTAAAAAACACAGTTTCTTTTCCGTAAAGTTTGTGGAGCGTGTCACAAAAATTAATCGAAACTCGGCTTATATATGCCATCTGAACTTGTGGCTGAACTCTTTTTCCTGTTGTGGCTGTTAGCAAACAGCATCGCATTACAGAACTGTGATGTCCGTACCGTGACGGTTCAGGACGAACACATATACCGTTACACCATAGATGGATATAGAAAGATGCTTTTTGCCAGCAAAATGGTGTAGTTGTGGCATTAGCATACCAGCGAGGGTTAACTAGACCATGCTAACTCATTAAACCTAAAGTTGCATAAACATAGCTAAATATTAAGACTGTCTTAAGTACTATAACCAACTAGCAATTAGTCAAGGGGCAATCAGTGTTACTTTTTAGTATCAAATTAGACCAATCTATGTTTTTATCACTTAAAACAGTTATAAACAGTCTTAAAGAAAAAACTTTTGAGACCAGTCTAAAGGCCAATTTATACTTCTGCGTCGCACCTACGCCGTATCCTCTACGGTTTTAATTTATACTTCAGCTTTGTTGTCTGCGTCAATGTGCAATTCCACATGCAGACCGCTAGGAGGCAGTTTCCACGTCCATGTTGATGGTAACCCACAGTATCAAGGCAAAAGCCGAAGAAGAAGCAGCTTGTTTAGTGTTTACATTGTCGGAGATCAGCAGCCGTCAGATAGTGGCTTTTCTTGCAGCTTGAGTTGTATGTAATACAAATTAAGCATCTCTAGTTGATTAGTAGAGTTACATAAGAGGCGATCTGGCGCTGGAATGCGTTTTTGAAATCTCGTAGAGTGCTCATGGCGCTGTTTTCAGTATCGGTGGCTCGTGGACGAGCGCTTCAATCGATTGCTGTTGCGGAGACTATTCATTTAGTTGAAATCACAAAACGAAATGCACCCTAATGTGTCCCTGTTCTTGATATACAATCACTGATTAACATCTTTGGTTTCAATGAGAAAATAAATAAACTATACACAGCGGATCTATGTATTTATTCACTAACATAAACAATTTCTGGACTACAAACTATTGTGCTATATAGCAGATATAAGGATGAAACTATCATCCCATTTCTGGACACACACACTCCTATCGCAGATTTTTTTAATTTATTGACCTGAGGGAGGGGTTCTGGCAGACCAATCACAGCGCTTGCGGTCCGCGTAGAATTGACACGTTGTTACATTTTTGGAGAGGTGCGCGTCAGGGTGCGGCGTAGGGTACGCGCGCATCACACAGCCTACGGCATAGCTACGGCGTACACTCGACGCAGAAGTATAAATTGGCCTTTAGCAGTTTATGCAACTGGCCCCTAGTTGCATTGGCCTAAAACATAAAAATCAGTGTATGCGAATGTTAAATCACTACAGAAAGTTTTGATGATGCTGCATGAAGCTCATACAAATTCACTCGGAATTGCATTCACACAGAGTTTAAAAAAAATTAAGCGATTTGACTCCGCTGTGAGGGGAAATGGCACACATCGGCACAATTAGTTATGCAAATGCCTAGCTGTGATTTCCAAAAGTTTCCTTTCATAACGTGACAGGAGATGGAAGAGCATTAACGAGGAGTGAGATATCCTCCAAGACGCCAGCATTA
Organism: Romanogobio albipinnatus; assembly: GCA_023566225.1. Lineage (NCBI taxonomy): Eukaryota > Metazoa > Chordata > Actinopteri > Cypriniformes > Gobionidae > Romanogobio > Romanogobio albipinnatus. The sequence continues at coordinate 5,316,488 of CM042257.1, read as the reverse complement.
TCTTCCAGGACAGAGGGCGCAAATTCCCTCTCTCAGGTGGATGATTAAAATCAATTAAATCACTCCAGCTATGTCAGCCTAGGGATTCTTCTGACGAATGAAATTATGCTAAGAAAAAGGAGGGAGAGCGAGAGCTAGAGAAAGGCAGAGAAACGTTCGCGCTCTCCCCAGGCCTGTCTCAGCATCACTCTCCCCCACAAATGAGATTAAAATGTGCAGCACAGGGATTTCAAAGGGATATTTTCCATAAGAACATGAAAAGTCCTCAGAAGCCAGTGTAAAGAGACCTGAAAGCCTCTAGCGAGAAGCCCTGTCAGCCAACCCCCATCTCACACCACCGCTGCCAAAAAAAAAAAAGTTGCGCGTGCACGTGCTCGTGTTCCCTCACGCAGCTTGTTAAGATATAAATAAACACAAACCCACTCGACTCAACAAACATTACCATAACCACCTCTGTCTGAGTGAAACAGCCGTGACATGTAACCAAAAAAGGCCGTGTCGAGGCCCGGTGTGTTGTTGACACTCTTCTGATTTCCCTCCGTCACTCCTGCGCTGTTGTTCTTTTTGTCCAGGATGCCTCCGTCATTGTCAGTTAAGGAACACGCGCACAGATGAATGAGCTGAGACGCTGTGTCAGTGCGGCGGTTGTTTATCGCTCATCGCTGGTTGTTGCAAGTCAACAGCATTTCAATCGAGCCTGTTTACATCCCTGGTCATATTGGGCATGATTCAGCATTGCAAAGTATAAAAAAAAATGGCTTTGTAAGTTATCTTTCTGTTTCCGCCCACTTTTTTTTCTACCACACATGCCTCTATTCAGGTAGCCCCTAATGTTCACTTATAAAATCCAATCATTGACTATTTGATCAAATCAAGTTAAGCGCCCTATACTTTTTTCTCATCATCAAGTTTTATTTGTGTTCACAGAACTGTGATGTCCGTACCTTGACGGTTCAGGACGAATACATATACCGTCACCCCCTTAATACTGTAGATGGATATAGAAAGATGCTTTTTGCCACCAAAATGGTGTAGTTGTGGCATTAGCATACCAGCGAGGGTTAACTAGACCATGCTAACTCATTAAACCTAAAGTTGCATAAGCATAGCTAAATATTAAGACTGTCTTAAGTACTATAACCAACTAGCAATTAGTCAAGGGGCAATCAGTGTTACTTTTTAGTATCAAATTAGACCAATTTACGTTTTTATCACTTAAAGGTGTCATAAACTGGCTTTTTTTTATTTTTATACTGTTGTTCTGAGATCAACTTACGACGTTTGTGTGGTTTTTACGTTCAAAAACATCATAATGAATAAGTAATAGGCTATTTTCTGCATTTTTTTGAGGCTCTCTGAAAACGCTTGGTTTTGATGGGCGTGCCGCACTGAAGACTTGGAAGTAAACGCCAACGGCTATGATTGGATGATATTTGCATATTTAATGAGCTTTAGCTCCCCTCAGTACATGTGGGGATTGTTTTGCAGGACTCACATATATCTTTATCAAACAAACACAATGATTCATCTCTCATCCACCTGCGATTGATTGGGATGTTATTTCTGTATAATTTCGCCTGATCATCAGTGAATATAACCGCTAACCGTACACACACACACACACGCGTGCGCGCGCAAGAAAGGTGATAGCCCATCTGATAAACACATAGCCCTGGGACTTTGTGCTTTGTGGGCTGGCGTTACAAGTCCGAGAAGTCTGATCACGAATGAACCAATAACACCTTCTCCAGCCTGTGACCGCGTGCTAAGGTATGTCATTAATAGATATCAAACAATCTGTAACAATGCAATACTAACACATATAAAAAAAACATGTTTTACTCACATAAGTGTGTTGCACCATTCCTGTTGGATCCAGTATAGAAGGCACAGCATTGTGTTTTAATCTCAATATGTCTGCAAATCCGATCTCGACCTCTATCTTGTTTACAATCGATTCTGCTGTGAAATGAAGTGAACAAACGCAATGGCTTACGCACGTGAGCTGGAACCGGCAGTCGGTGGACGGGCTTGAGGCGGTGCTTCTGCGTCCTACTATGTCAGTGGTCGACATATTCTGAGATCTCTCGTTTGCTGGGCCTGGTGTCAATAAAAGCTTTTCTTTGACTAACAAGGACGTTTTCAGCTCTGAAACTTACAGGATATTCTTATATCACAATGAACTTTTATATATCAAAGGGAAAGCTGATTTCTCAATTCATCACCCCTTTAAAACAGTTATGAACAGTCTTAACGAAAAACAATGTGAACTTGTAAGACTAGTCTTAGCAGTTTATGCCACTGTTGCATTGGCCTAAAACATAAAAATGGCAATATGTCTGTCAGAAAAATGGAATTTAGAGCCTCAAGGTCAACATGAAATGGTTGGCCAAAAACCACTAGAACAATGTTATGTATTTTCTTGACTTGTGTACTCACATTATCACAAAGGTTTTCATAAATGTTTAAATCCAGAGAAATAAGCCATTTTAACCAGGACATGGACCGTGTCTGTGTGTCGCCTATCAATGACATCATACCCAGGTTACCCTCGATTTCCATGGATAACCATGGAAACACCAAAGATGCTTTAATATATTATGTGTTTTATGAGACAGGCGAACAACTGTTTGGATACATGCAGACAGAAAGCGAATCATTGTTATACAGCTCAACACAGTTAGTCTTATTGTTTAAATCTGGTTTTCTTGATTTACCGTGAATACCATGTTTTACCATGCCTAATATCAATCTAGCTTACTGCAGTGTGCAACAAGTGTCTTGTAGCTCCGCTGAGCGAACGCACAGAGTAGCATTATAACATAACTTTCAACACACTCCAATGTATCTAATATGATAAAACAGTGCTGTGTCACCCCAAATACACATGACGAAGAAGTGGAACTGGTCGTCTGTGGCATAATAAAAGCTCTTGAGGCGTGTGTCGCACTAGTCTCTCATTAGCAATCGCTCCAGCAGCCTCGTTCCGCTCCAACGGCTTTCAGCCCCACCCCGCTTCATACTACAGTAACGTTTATAAATCTTTAAAGGGGTGGTAAAACACATTCTTTCGAAGGCTTGCTTGTGTTTGTGGGGTACACTGTAACGTGTTCATGCTTCGTTTTTAAAAAATTGCATTATTTTTCATATATTTTAACTTTATTCTACACTGCTCTGTCCCTCCTTGTAAAAACGGTCTGATGGTTTCCGGGTTGTATGAAGCCGGTCCATCAAAAATACGCAATGGGCTCAGATTGGTTAGCTGGCCCAGTGTGTTGTGATTCGCTAACAGCCTAGTGCATGTTTGTCGGAAACGTCACGCCCCTTACCTTTACCGGTAGCCTGTGCTTTGGGTAGTACAATGGCGTCAATAAAACCATACCAATTTGAGCCCGAATCAGACCCAGACAATTTTAGTGAAGATGATCGAGCAGAACCTGTTCAGTCCTCAAGAGTAAAGACTGCGGATCTATAGTGATCGCTACTGAATGGCACCGTTACTTTTGTATTTTTAGAACGATTTACCAAATATCTGTCGCAAGAACGAACTCTAAACATTGGCTTTACTAGTAGCCAAATCAAACACAGAACCATGTTTAGCATGCCTGTAGATAAACAATACATAAAAGCTCTAATCAAAGAATAATTTACACTAATGCCAAGTTCGCTGTTGAGATTTTAAAAAGTTTGGAAGTATGAATGAGCATTTAACAAACTGGTTTGCAGAGCCAAATGAGCGTTGTCATCTGTTTACTTCCTTGCTACAACGTACAATTAACAATACGAACTATTACAGGAAAACACATCGACGAAAAATAAATCATACTTACAGGTTGTGGCGCGTAAACAGCTTCTGTTTTTAAATCCATCTTTCAGGACAAGCCGTTGTGTGAATCCTGCATTGAACTCGTGAAGATTGTGGAAGCTTTCCTCCGT
>CM042257.1:5187552-5307552 GCA_023566225.1 Romanogobio albipinnatus | reverse complement strand
ATTTATCTGTCTTTGAGAGTGGCTTTGAGCTATTAGTTCATGTGAACAGGTCTGGCCTGTTAATTTTCTGCCTCTCCTTGAGCTCAGACGGAGTCGGGGAGGGACGCCGTTCCCCCAACGCCACCCTGAAACTCAGCAGTGGAAATGAATAATGCAGTCCGACCAACCCCCATCACACCCACACACACACACACACAGAGACACACACACACACACACTGCAGGGCCTGGAGCGCCGTGGGTTCAAGTGTATGCACTTGAGGGGCACCGTCAGTATCAGCACACAATTATCTGGTGAATTTGTACACTTTATTACAGGAGCTCCATTGGGCAAATAGTGTCACAACACAGAGACTGGCCCTTCAAAAGCATATTTAGCTAATAAGAGCAAATTAATTAGACTAGAATGAGCTTAGCAGGGGACACTGGCGGGCAGTGAGAGTGTGTGTTTGACACAGTCATGACATCTTAAATGCAATATTAGACTGATTGAGAAAGAGCACAGGACGCTTTCATGCCAGAGTTAAAATATATTCTCATATCTAAGCTTAATATGCCAACTATAAGCAAAACCATTTAGATTGATTCCACTCAGTGGCGCTTGTAAAAAATGTAAGAAACTCCATCTAGCTCAAGGATTTTCTCCTCCTCTTATCAGTGTGTCTAATGACTACGGAGAAGAAGGTGCCAGTTTCACTGTTATTGGATTAACCAACAGTGTTTGAAAACATCTTTATTTTTGCAGTTCCATTTGGTGAAGCTAATGGTGCAGAATTTTTTTCATTTCACCTTTAAAAGTAAACTATGTTTGGTCCTCCTAAATTTATTGCAACACAATCAACATGATCCTCACACAGTCTTCACCTTTATGAGTATGATTCATAAAATAAATTAATTAGTAAAATGTATATTATTTTAGGAATAATGTAAACAATTTCATAAAATGGCAGCAAAAGCAACATTATATATATATACACACACACACACTCACCTAAAGGATTATTAGGAACATCTGTTCAATTTCTCATTAATGCAATTATCTAATCAACCAATCACATGGCAGTTGCTTCAATGCATTTAGGGGCGTGGTCTTGGTCAAGACAATCTCCTGAACTCCAAACTGAATGTCAGAATGGGAAAGAAAGGTGATTTAAGCAATTTTGAGCGTGGCATGGTTGTTGGTGCCAGACGGGCCGGTCTGAGTATTTCACAATCTGCTCAGTTACTGGGATTTTCACGCACAACCATTTCTAGGGTTTACAAAGAATGGTGTGAAAAGGGAAAAACATCCAGTATGCGGCAGTCCTGTGGGTGAAAATGCCTTGTTGATGCTAGAGGTCAGAGGAGAATGGGCCGACTGATTCAAGCTGATAGAAGAGCAACTTTGACTGAAATAACCACTCGTTACAACCGAGGTATGCAGCAAAGCATTTGTGAAGCCACAACACGCACAACCTTGAGGCGGATGGGCTACAACAGCAGAAGACCCCACCGGGTACCACTCACCTCCACTACAAATAGGAAAAAGAGGCTACAATTTGCACGAGCTCACCAAAATTGGACAGTTGAAGAGAGTTGAAAATGTTGCCTGGTCTGATGAATCTTGATTTCTGTTGAGACATTCAGATGGTAGAGTCAGAATTTGGCGTAAACAGAATGAGAACATGGATCCATCATGCCTTGTTACCACTGTGCAGGCTGGTGGTGGTGTAATGGTGTGGGGGATGTTTTCTTGGCACACTTTAGGCCCCTTAGTGCCAATTGGGCATCGTTTAAATGTCACGGCCTACCTGAGCATTGTTTCTGACCATGTCCATCCCTTTATGACCACCATGTACCCATCCTCTGATGGCTACTTCCAGCAGGATAATGCACCATGTCACAAAGCTTGAATCATTTCAAATTGGTTTCTTGAACATGACAATGAGTTCACTGTACTAAAATGGCCCCCACAGTCACCAGATCTCAACCCAATAGAGCATCTTTGGGATGTGGTGGAATGGGAGCTTCGTGCCCTGGATGTGCATCCCACAAATCTCCATCAACTGCAAGATGCTATCCTATCAATATGGGCCAACATTTCTAAAGAATGTTTTCAGCACCTTGTTGAATCAATGCCACGTAGAATTAAGGCAGTTCTGAAGGCAAAAGGGAGGTGAGTGTGTATATATATATATATATATATATATGTCTAATAAAAAGTTAACAATAAGCAATTATTCTGCTTAGTGTTTGCTGCTTTTACATCCTGCTATAACTGTGCAACTAACCACAGGTTTTTTCATATATATAAAACCTGTGGTTATTTGCACAGTATATACACACCGATCAGGCATAATATTATGACATTATGACTGAAGTGAATAACACTGATTATCTCTTCATCACGGGTGGGATATATTAGGCAGCAAGTGAACATTTTGTCCTCAAAGTTGATGTGTTAGAAGCAGGAAAAATGGACAAGCGTAAGGATTTGAGCGAGTTTGACAAGGGCCAAATTGTGATGGCTAGACGACTGGGTCAGAGCATCTCCAAAACTGCAGCTCTTGAGGGGTGTTCCCAGTCTGGAGTGGTCAGTGTCTATCAAAAGTGGTTTGTTGTGTATGGGGCTGCATAGCCGCAGACCAGTCAGGGTGCCCGTGCTGACCCCTGTCCACCGCCGAAAGCGCCAACAGTGGGCACATGAATACAACAGTGGGCAATGGAAGAAGGTTGCCTGATCTGATGAATCATGTTTTCTTTTACATCACGTGGATGTCCAGGTGCGTGTGCGTCGCTTACCTGGGGAACACATGGCACCAGGATGCACTATGGGAAGAAGGCAAGCAGATAGATAGATAGATAGATAGATAGATAGATAGATAGATAGATAGATAGATAGATAGATAGATAGATAGATAGATAGATAGATAGATAGATAGATAGATAGATAGATAGATAGATAGATAGATAGATAGATAGATAGATAGATAGATAGATAGATAGATAGATAGATAGATAGATAGATAGATAGATTTAAGAGGAAGAGATTTTTTTACAGTTCATTAATTGTTATTGTATACAGTGTGGCATATTAATGCTATTTCACAGTGGCTTCTTGAGGCTCATGCAATCAGAAAAATGCAGAACTGTTCAATTGCAATTTATAATCTGCATTTGGGTTCTGTTCATTGTTGCATTGCACTTTAGAACAAAACCTAGTGTTTTCACATTCTATTCAAAACTCTTTGTCAAATGCCATGCTTTGACATTTGGTTTTTGCATTAAAGATGCGTTGTGGTTTTTCTGCATCCACAGGGTCTCAGGGTCTCTTCCTGATAGGATTGGAGTTTACGGCCAGTGGGACTTTTGCTTTAAACTTTTAACAAACAGAGGTAAAGACATGGGGGGGGGCTCAGGGCTTTCAGGCTGCCTCCTGCCTTACCTTCATGCTTTATCATGTGAAAGTCTGCTAACCCCATCACACAAACACACACACGCCCATCCGATCTCGCTCGCAGCTACAGTCTTAAATCAAAGTGCTTACACGTGGCTGATGGGTGTTTGACACCGCTGAGCTCTTGTCACTGCTGAGTCAAAGTTGCCGGTCTGGTGTCCTTGTCTTATTCCCTCGTGTACAATCACTTGTTAATCTGTCCACAGGGCACAGCTGCCCCCCTCATTGCCGGGATGTGCATACTGAACATGGCCTCAACAACTACACACTCAATGGCAAGACTGCATGAACACAAATACTCTTTAAAAACAGTTGTGTTGCAGTTTTTCTGAAGTATTATGAAGCCATTGTGATATATATATATATATTATTGCTGTCAGTTGTTTGAAATTAAATATAATAATTAAAAATTAATTAATTAATTGTGATCCATCTTTTTATGAAAGGCCAGTATCACTGACACTAATACTGCAACTGATGTCTGAAGGTGATTTTTTTTTAAACCTTAATGATAGACAATCAACATTACAGTATAATTGAAAGCTATCAACTTCAACTTTTAATTTAATTGTTTATTGTGGCCTTCCAACCTGTTAGACATATACAGAAATTGAATAAAGTTATCAAACACATTTTTTGAATTGCATAAATTATAAATTAAATATAGATTAGTCCTTATTAAAGCTACAATTAAAGCTCTGTTACCTTTGTTCTTAGATAGATAGCACTTGCCTGAATAAATCATATAATGTAACACTATAGCCAAAGGATGATAGAAAAACGTGCATTACTGCGGGGGGGTATGTTAATTTTGGAAGCTTTATTAAAAGTCAGACAATCACATTTTACCATGTGTACCACTAACCATCAGTGTGAGTATATGAATACTAGTTTTAGTGCTAACTTTTTGACAAGTATTTGTCAATTTTACCATCAAAACTTTGTGCGCACAGAAAAATACTTGCATTCATCTGCTATACATGCCCTGTATTGCAAGAGATATGAGGAGTGCGAGCTGTTCTCATTAGCCACACTTACATTACATGGTTCAAGTGACCAAATTCTGATTTTTTTCCCTGTGGCAAAGATCAGATATAACCCACGAATGTATAAGCAGGTAAAAAGCACATGGATTCCAATGTCCTCAGATAGGTTTCAGGCCTTATTCATATGCGGATACGTGCATTAGTGCCATGTAAGTGTACAGATTGGCTATTTCCCTGTCAATGCGAGTTGTACGTCATTGAAAAAGTGACGGTGGTGAATGACGGCAACTCAGGTGGACACCAACCAAGATCACATGACTCTTTTCAATGGCACAATAGAGGACCTTTAAAGATTGTATTATTTCATCTGTGTCCATTGCAAATCGCACAGTTTCACGGCCTAAGCTTTTCCATGTCAGTATGTCTACCTTGGGTTGTTTCGCCAACTGTATAGTGTAAATGCAGGATGTGGGTCATTTTTCACAAATCAGAATCGGGCATCAAGACCTACAGTGTAAAGGCAGCTTTTATGTGGAGGAAACCATATCTGATTTTGCATGAATTGCACACCCACATTCGAAAAACCATTTTCATGCCAACCAAATTTGGACCAAAAGCAAGTGAAAGTGAAGTCAAGTGACGTGTGGCCAAGTGTGGTGACCCATTCTTGGAATTTGTGCCCTGCATTTAACCCATCCAAGTGCACACACACAGTAGTGAACACACACGGAGCAGTGGGCAGCCATATTGCTGCGGCGCCCGGGGAGCAGTTGGGGGTTCAGTGCCTTGCTCAAGGGTCTCACCTCAGTCGTGGTACTGAGGGTGGAGGAGGGCGCTGGTTATTCACTCCACCCACCGACAATTCCTGCCGGACCTGAGACTCAAACCTGACTCTCTGACCATTAGGCCACGACTGCCCCTAAAGTTATAATTCAGTGCCGGCACCATGTAGGGATAAAGCAAGATCCACTTTCTTACCATTTTTCAATCCATCTCGAATGACTTACGATTAATGGTCTGGCTCTGGAATGTCATTTAATCAATCCTTCTGACTTTGTGACCTTGACTCCTGTTGTAGTGGCTTTGTGAGGGAGCAGGCCTCAGTCTTCTGCATGATTCTGTCTCCACTAAAAGATGTATTGAGCTAAGGCTGTTTCACATGCATACAGTTTTGCTCCTTTAAAAGAAATGTGGGACAAAATAATGTCATTGTCTTGTCAAAGCATAAATAATTCAGCCCCTCTCTGACACAAAGCTTTCATATTGTAGCGTTCACTCTCAAAAACCCGGAATCACTTTGCCGTTTCTTCTCCTTTATTCATGACAAACTTGCATCGAAACTTTAAATTAATTATGAAAACAAAAAATATATTTAGTTCCCGTCTGAGAATCCCCCGTACCCTAACAATGCCCTCGGTGCGCCGTTCTGTCATAAAATCAAAATGAAAGACAAATGGAAAGACTGAAGGCAAGAGCGTGGAGAGTTCCTCTCCAAAACTTAACCTCATCATCTCAAGAACAAAGGTGACGGAACATCAAAACAAGGACGGGATACACCGTGATGTATTTTTCCACTTGATGAGCTAGTAAGAAAAGTCTTCTTGTGACTATCAAACATATATATATATATATTTATTATTATTATTTTCTCTTCGGTGGGACGTGGGCACATGCGATTGAAAGTCAGCTGGGAGGAAGGGCGCGAATACATTTTTAATTTGCTCAGCAAGGACGAAGGTTTGCTGCTCAGATGTTTCATGCGTCTCGAAGCCAACTTCAGCAGCAGTGTCTCTGAAATCCCACGTGGTCCGAGGAAAACAATCAAAGTGATGAGCAAATTCCGAGCATGCAGTGTGACGCCATGAAACTCAGGCCCTTTGATGGAGGCAAATGACAGATATTCCCCAAACCATTGTTAGATTTCTGTTAGGCTGTAGCACCTGTGATTCAGATGAGGCCTGTTGTAATTGTGGACGAGGAGCTACCCTTAGATGATTGCAGTTTACAAAAAATGTTGGTATTGTTACTTTTTCTTTGACTGGATCTTCTTTTATCCATGCTATTCAGTGAACATGTGTTTGGTTCGCTTGGTTCGTTTAGTCCAAACATTTAGGGTGCTTTCACACCTGGTTCGTTTGGAGCGCTTGTTTTGGAACCTGGTGCGTTTCCTCACTTAGTTTGGTTCATTTAGGCATAGGCCTAGCCTGACGTCGTCATACTCTGATTCTAGTCAGAATATGAGTCTGATACTGCTCCATTGGGCTGTGATTATGGGACGTGTTTCAACCGAAGCAGGAAAGAATATGCCTCTGCACTCAATTGGATAGACCTACAACCAATCAGAGCAACGGAGCGACGCATAGTTGTCAACAGAACTCAACTGCATGCACGCTGGAAGAAGTAGAAGATGAGTGTAAACGATCTTTGCCGGTGTTGTAAAAAGAATGTAAGGATACATGGAGTACTTACCAACACGATCTTAATTTTTGAGAGAAATAGTATAGGTGAATGCATAAACGAACAAGTTCTCCGTTTAGGATTAAAACGAATTCAAACCAAGCGCTCTTTGATGACGTGGATGATTACGTTACTGTTGATCATCTGTCCATCCTCGTACAAAGACCGCCCTGACAATATGTTTGGTCCGAACAGCTCTGGTTCGAGCATATTTGCTCCACAATGGATCAAGTCCAGATTGAACTTCCCAACCTCAAATGTTGTGGGCGGGGCTAAATTCGGCTGGCATCAAGGCTAGCATAGACCTATATGAAGATGGCAATCGAGCTCAGATCCGCAACCAAAACAATCGCTCTGAAATCGCCTGAACGAGATGGTCTCGGCCCGATTGCAAACGAACTCTGGAGCGGTTCGGTTGAGGTGAGAAAGCAATCTGACCCAACGGACCAATGAACCGAGCAGTATCATAATTCATAACGGCAAATGTGAATATAAAAAGCAGCAGTATCTGATTCTGTGAGTTAGTACATTAGTTATCACAATTGAAAACTTAAAATGTTGAGTAATTGATCTTCTCCATGAATTGTAAGAATATTGTGCCGTCAAAGCCTTGCTTCCCGCTCTGTCTCTCGACAGTTACAAATAAGCCACAATAAGCTTGACCAATAAGAGGACAGTTTAACTTGCATGTGACTTGCATAAACGCCTGTACTGAACTCTGAAGGACAACATCGCGACTATGACACGGAAAAACAGGTATGCGTGAGCATTCTGTCCTTTTTAGGGTCTCATCTTCCTGTTTTTGGTTGGTTTGCATGTCTTTTGGTCCGTGTTGCGTTCATAGCATATCATTTGGACCGCCCAAGAGTTTGTTTGGAAGCATCTTTTCAACGGTCTCGGTCCGCTTGTTTGGTGCATACCAGGGTTCAGATGGCAGCATTCACACTTTTTCAAATGAACCGCACTAACAGAGCAATCGCACCAGGGTTCGTTTTAATCCAACCACACCCACACATGCCAAGTGTGAACAAACCCTTAATATTAGAGTTCTTTCAATCAAATAAAACGTCTAGTCTGCTTTACTTGACAAAGTGTGAATTCAGTGAATGTAAGTGGAATTCACAAATTGAATTCCAAAAAAAATAAAAACGCAGATGGGAGTGGAAAGCTCTGCGCATGATCTATACTGGCAACGCGCAAATTAAAGGGGGGGTGACACACTCAGTTTCAGTCAATCTCATGTCAATCTTGAGTACCTATAGAGTAGTATTGCATCCTTCATATCGCCGAAAAGTCTTTAGTGTTATCATATTTATAAAAGAAAGATACGCTGTACCGAGTCTTTCCGAAAAAAAACGAGCGGCTGGAGGCGTGTCGTGTGGGCGGAGCTAAAGAGCCACGAGCGTGCGCAGCTATTGCGTTGAGAGCGTCTGAAAGCTGAAAACGTTATCTTAAATAAACCATGACTATCAATCAGATTCAAACGCACATAAATGATCCAGAATCTGATCCGGAGGCTGAAATTGAACCGGAGCCGGAGCAGCAACTACTACAGCAGGACGTCTCTATGTGGTGTGTACTATAACTGTATATATTTGCTTTAGCGGCTTGTCATGCATGAGTTTTACAACATTTGTGTGTGTTTACTCATGGTTTTTAAGGACTTACAATTAGCAGTAGCAAGCGGAACGGTTTTTCACATCATGTTGTTTACTTGAGGTGCACTTACACGCCGATAGCTAACAAATTAAAGACATTTGAAGCAGTTTTACTCAACGCCTTCTTCCTACGCACAATCGTGAACCTTAATCACTGGAACCGCTCCATCTTTCAGCATTAGACGAGCTACAAATCCGTAGTTGAACCAGGCCTTGTTTATAAAACGATCGTCGCCGAAATGCAGGGAACAAACAAAAACACTTGCACAACTCCGTTGCTGCTCCGGAAAAACAAACTCCAACCACTGTCCCATTAACGCTGGGCTCTTTGGGAAGCTGTGCAGGGTTGTCTTGCCCTGACAACCAAAAACACACTTCTTTGGTGACGTTGATTTCGTGAAGCCCTGTTACTGCAGCGCAGCCGAGCACAGCCCGTTAATTGCCGTGCATTTGCTCTCTCGCTCTGGTCATGTCAGATAGACCCATACGCAAAAAAAACTTTCCAAAACTTGTGAGAAACCGGAAGGAGTATTTTTGGCACAGAAATACTCTTTAAAACGTCCAACTTCCAAAAAAAAAAAACCGTTGTCCATGTTTAGCATGGGAATCCAGGTCTTTAACAGTGTAAAAAACTCAGTACGCATGAAAAACAGAATTTCACCCCACCTTTAAAGAACCCCACCTTTAAAGAACACAGACGCAGCCGGATCATTTCCATAATGACCAACGCAATCTACCAGTTAACATGTAGTTTAAGACATGCTTTTTGGCTGTTAAATAATAGTGCAAATACCCGTAAATTGACTAGCGCAATCCTTAATAAATCCCTTTGCATGATTCATTTAAATACGTCTGTAAAGGAAACTCCTTAAATGCTTATGCAATAAGGTCAGCCACAGGAAGAACCCTGTCCATGCCCTTTCAGCGCAAATTTGTCACTGCATGTCGTAAATCTTGACAGTAGGGTTTGTGTTGGCGCCAAAAATGAGGGTTTGCCCCATAGACTGTAAAAAAATATGGACGTATTGTCCGTGACGTCACCCATAGGATTCTGATGAGCCGTTCTGAAGCGCAAAGTATGGACAAGATGGCCGTTGCCATCTTGACAGCGCGTCATCGCGCGTCACTCCCGGATAACAGAAAATTGGCAAAAATGCGGGACGTGGGCGGAGCTTAAGTGACGCGATGACTAACAGACAGCAGATAAATGGCTATCCACCTGTCACTCGAAGTGGCCACGCCCTTAATTATGCAGAACTTTAATGCTTTATATAATGTAAACGAATGAGTTATAAAAAAAATTCACCCCCCTCACAGTTGTCATGAAGGGCAAAATTAGCCGTATAGACCAAAACCACAATTTGTACCAGACTGTAAACATGTTTTAATCTGCTGTAAAGTTGGCCATTTTAACATGGGACTCAATGAGATTCTGCTCCCTTCTGGAGCCTGTCCCTAGCGGCCAGTCGATGAATTGCAGTATATGTCACTTCCGTATTGGCTTCAAGAGAAATTGCGGGAGGTTGCCGCTTGGTTTGCCCTGACGCAAGGCCAAAGATTGGAAAACTATGGACCAGGTACAAATGAGTTACATTATACTTTTCACTACATTGTGGACCAACACAGATATGATGTTCCCCAACATTTCTTGTCTTAGCTGGTCTCTTCCTGTGTTCTTATTTAGTATTCCCTCCACTTTCACATGTTTTCCATGCCAGACAACCTGTCTCTCCTGCCCAAGTCAGCTTCAAATAATTAGCCTACAGTAATGTGAAGTCCTGTTCTGGAGCGAGGACCAACTTGAAAGCAGCAAACATGAATCATGTATAGCTTCATTTTAAACTGCTTTGTAGACAAACACACTTGCAAAGTCAGCTTCTGAAGAGAATGCAAATCCCCGTTCTGCTGCCCTAAGCTCGGTTTTAATGTGCTAAAACGAATGAGGACAGGCCTTCTTAAACAGGTCTTTAAATGTGTCGTTACCTGTCACGCGGACCCGATCGTTAAAGGTGAGGTATTTTCTGTTTGCATGCCTTTTTTAGCCGTTCCTTTGTCATCCTGAAAAATAAATGATGCAGAGAATGATGGAGAATGTTTAAAGATTGAGGGCACTCAAGCAGCAATTAAATTTGACTCTAGGGGAAATTATCTACAAAAATGGGACATGGGCATGGCGTGTGGTCAAATGGCTTTTCCTTGTTCTCTTTCCGTGTACTTCTTATGTACCATTTTGCCACACAAAAACTTTCAATTTAAAAAAAGAAAAAAGCCTTGTCAAGCCTCTCACCATGAAGTCCACTGACCATTGAATGGGTTTAATCCTTCCAATGTTGTGCCCTTGTTACACATAATCATGTACTAACATAGTATTATTAGTATTATATTGTAGTATTAACTACATTTCATATTTTCCTAAGACATTATGAGAGGTGCTTGTCATGCTAAAAAATGCTAAGGTGTTGCTATATGCAGGCATGTGGATGCTATGGTATAGTTGATGGTTGCTAGGATGCCACTATGTTGTGAATGGTTGATATGTGAGTGCTATGGTGTTGTGGGTGGTTGCTAGGGTGTTGCTATGCAGTTCCAATGTGGATGCTAGAATGTTGTGGGTGGTTGGTTGCTAGGGTGTTCTATGCAATTGTTAGGTGGATTCTAGGATGATGTCAGTGATTGCCAGGGTGTTGCTAGAATATTGTGGGTTGTTGCTATGCAATTGCTAGGTGGATTATGGGGTGTTATGGATTGTTTCTAGGATGCCACTATGAAGTTGCAAGGTGGATGCTATAGTGTTGTGAGTTATAGGGTGTTGTGTGTGGTTGCTAGGGTGTTTATATGTAGTTCCAAGGGGGGTACTAGGATGTTGTGGGTAGTTTGCTGCTATGGTGTTGCTATGCAATTGTTAGGTGGATTATAGGATGTTGTCAGTGATTGCTAGAGTGTTGAGCTGGTTGCTAGGGTGTTGCTATGCAATTGCTAGGTGGATGATAGGGTGTTGTGGATGGTTGCTAGGATTCCACTATGAAGTTGCAAGGTGGATGCTGCAATGTTGTGGATGGTTGCTTGGTGGGTTATATGGTGTTGACGTGGGTGGTTGCTAGGGTGTTGCTATATAGTTCCTAGGTGGATGCTAGGATGTTGTAGGGGGTTGCTAGGGTGTTGCTATATAGTTCCTAGGTGGATGCTAGGATGTTGTAGGTGGTTGCTAGGGTGTTGCTATACAGTTCCTAGGTGGATGTTAAGGTGTTGTGGGTGGTTGCTATGGTTTTGTTGATTGTTGCAAGGATGACTCTTTGAAGTTTCAAGGTGGAAACTACAATGTTGTGGGTGTTTGCTAAACAGGTGCTATAGTGTTGTGTGTGGTTTCTAGGGTGTTGCTATACAGTTCCAAGATGGATGATATGATGTTGTATGTGGTTGCTATGGTATTGTTATGCAATTATTAGGTGGATTCTACTATGTTGTCAGTGATTGCCAGGGTGTTGCTAGGTGGGTGGTAACTAGGGTGTTTCTATGCTATTGCTAGATAGACGATAGGGTGTTGTGGATGGTTGCTAGGATTCCACTATGAAGTTGCAAGGTGGATGCTGTAATTTTGTGGATGGTTGCTTGGTTGGTTATATGGTGTTGTGGGTGGTTGCTAGGGTGTTGCTATATAGTTCCTAGGTGGATGCTAGGATGTTGTGGGTGGTTGCTAGGTTGTTGTTAATTGTTGCAAGGATGCCTCTTTGAAGTTGCAAGGTGGAAACTACAATGTTGTGGGTTTTTTGACATGTGCTATAGAGTTGTGGGTGGTTTCTAGGGTGTTGCTATACAGTTCCAAAATGGATGATATGATGTTGTAGGTGGTTGCTGTGGTTTTGCTATGCAATTATTAGGTGGATTCTACTATGTTGTCAGTGATTGCCAAGGTGTTGTTAGGTGGGTGGTAACTAGGGTGTTTCTATGCATTTGCTAGATAGATGATAGGGTGCTTTGGATTGTTGCAAGGGTTCTGCTAGTGTTGACATTAGTGTAGACATTTTGTAAAATTAGTAGTAGATCTATATATTGTGTTTTATTATACTGTCATGCTTAGATATGCATTGAGACTTTTTCCAATATGTGGGTCTATTAAACTGTTTTCAAATGGTTCATCTCAAATCATCTGGTTTGAGGACTCGCTCATGTCTGTAGCTTAACCAGCACATGATGAGTTAAACCAAAGTGTGTGGGGTTTGTTCAGATCAGCAACCATGACTTTATTAGTGATGCTCACCTTAGCAAACACCACTAATTAAAATTGCAGTAAAGATATAGTTTAATTAAATGCTGTTGCACAAAACAATATTACTCAGGATGTGCAATGTAATTACACTACGATAACTACTAATGTTGCTGATTTTGTCATATATGTTTATGGTGTCCAATAGTTGCTTTGGGAGTTTTGAAAGTGGGCTATGACTATTTAACAAGCAAAGGACATTTTTAATTACTAATTTTTGTTTTTGGCTCACATAAAAGGGTTTTAACATTTCATGAAGCAAAGTGATTTGGGCAAGATATATCCAACCTTACAGTATATCACCCTAATAGCCGCTGTTAAATACACAGGAGTATTATGTTGTCAAGGCTCTATTTGGTACTGTAACACATAACAAAACTGTTTTAGCAATTAAAAGTCAGGAGCTAAATTAACTTCCCTTTTTTCCAGAATATCAATAATTGTGCGTGTGCAAGAGTTTGTGCCGATTAGAGTGAGGGCTGTTTTTATAATTGCTTTTCTCCCCGTGGCAGCGAGGGCCCAGAGGGTCAGATCTGAAGAACCGGAGCGGGTTCTCCAGGGGAACCGCACGGGACCTGCAGACGCAGATTAATTGTGTGAGGTTCTGGGGCTTTAATTTGCAGGGGAGGAAATGACTGTGTAACCTAATTAAACACTGACTTGTTTCAAATATCTGTCCAGCTGCAACCCGAACGCGGCGTTGCACAATGTCGCCGCCCGTAATTGCCTTGTATGCAGTAGGAAGGCGAAAGGGTGGGATTCAGGGGAGCAACGGGACGCGGATGACACAGAGAAGGGGGTGCAGTCTGATTTCCTCAAGTGATCAATTTAAGGGAAAACTCTGTTGCTTTTAAAAGGCAACATCTTTAGCGCAGACGGCAACCCATCGCTAATTAGGATCTGCGTTTATGAATGTACGATCATTGTGCACAGCTGGAAATCTTTTATAGGGACATCCTGGTCAGGGATTATGGGACGCCATGGATAAAAATGTCTGCAGTAGTGCATCATGGGATACCTATAATCATGATCAGGTCAAACAATGCCCAACCTTAAATATTAATTTTCAAGTTCAAGCTTAATGTTTTAACACTTACATTCACTTATTTAGAGGAATAGTCAAATATAATAGTCAATATATATTAGTGCTGTAAAATCGATTAATTGTGATTAATCGCATCTAAAAATAAGTGTTTGTTTATATAATAAATGTGTGTAATATTTTTTCATGTATGCATGTATAAATATATACACATATTATATGAACAAAAACATTTATGTTAGATGCGATTAATCACAATTAATCGATTTGATGGCTAATATATACAATACAAATGTATTGCTTGACTAGCACACGCCTCATAAAATATTTAATGATTTCATATTGTGTTTTTGCCCTTTGGTTCTTGACAGATCTCCAGATGATCACTATTACTGTATGGAAAATAATATGAAAAATAACAGCATGCAGATTTGGCACTTCATGAGGGGACGGCATTTGCAATGGTAAATGATTTTCATTTGTAAATGAATTATTGCTTTAATATTGACGGTCATGATATATGGCTGATCATACTGAGTGTCTGATTGTGTCTGATTATCCTCTCTGTATCTGTCAGGACGGAAGGTGTGATTCCAGCGTAAGCCCTTTCCTACTGCCTGGCTCAGGGCTCGCCCCCAGCTGGACGCTGGAGACTAGTCCTCGGGGACACGGAAGGGCTCTCTGTTCGAATCCGTATCGATCCGTGATGCTGATGAAAGAACCCACTGGTCACCTTGAGCCCTGCGTATCCCGCAGCAGCACTCCAGCCCCCCGTGTCACTTTAGTCAGACCAAGAGGCTCCGGGGCATAAGAGGTGTGTGTGTGTGTGTGTGTGTGTGTGTGAGAGAGAGAGAAAGAGAGAGACAGAGGTGAGGTGGTCAGTGAGGAATAATGATACAACTGTGGTTACTGTTTTAATATTGCAAGAAAAAAACCCTTCATAAAGTTATACTTTGCTTGTTATTATGTGTTCAAAACCTATATAACTTTTTCACTTCTGTCCCTCCAGTCTGTTGTTAAACTGACTCAATGAGTCGCTTCATTTCAGGCCTGTTTTGTGAACAAGTTACTCATTGAATGAATCAGATTCAAATATGGACTACTTTTATGATATTTTCATCCTTTTTAAGTCTTTTTTGAGTCTCCATTTATTCTCACTGCATAGAATAATCAATTATTGTAAATGTATCATTCTGCCATCCAACACTCTAAAACATGCTGGGTTAAAAACAACCCAAGTTGGGTTGAAAATGGACTAAACCATCAATTAGGTTGTTTTAACCCAGTGATTGGGTTGTTTTAAGCAAACATTTAACCCAACCGCTGGGTTAAAATGACCCATTCACTTGGTTAAAACATCCCAATTGCTGGGTTATGTCACAATTACCTTTGTCTTGTCTTCACCTGTTCTCGTTTAGCCCTGATTAGTTTATCAACTCCACCTGTGACTAACTAGTTCCCTCCATTACCTTGTGTATTTATACTCCCTGTTCTGTTCAGTCCTGGTCGGTTATTGTTTGTCCACACATGTCCGTGTGATCATGTCTTGAACTCTCTCTGTCTGTTATTGAGATTAAAAGGACATTTTTTGTAACCCTCATTTCCTTCGTCGAGCACTTTCTTCTGCCAGAGCGTGACAGGTTAGTCCATTTTCAACCCAACTTGGGTTGTTTTTAACCCAGCATTTTTTAGAGTGAACGAAGAAAGAAAATCATACGTTTGACAGAACTTTCAGGGGGGAAAAATTACCGTACCGTGATTTTCTAAGCAGTTTACCCTACCTCAAAAATGATAAATTCAGTCTCATAAATTGCACATTTAAATGACAATGCACGAATGGTTATCATGAAACTTATATTTGAGGAATAATAATAAAAGGATGTGGCATTTTGGGGTGGGAAAAGTTACACTGCTTCTCAATTGGTGTCATCATGTTGTTCAAAATCTATATAACTTTTTCACTTCTCTCCCTCCAGTAAGCTGGTGACTAGTAATGATCGGATAATTGAGAGAATATTTGGACTACTTTTATGATCATTTTATGGTGCTTTTGCATCTTTTTTGAGGCTTTAAAAACTCCTGTCCACATTTATTCTAATTTGCATGGAATAATCAGGAAATTCTTCAAAATATCTTATTGTCTTCCAAGGAAAAAAGTAAATCATACAAGTTTTACACAATAATTATTTTTAGTATAACTAATCCCTATAACCCAGCAAGAAAAATGACACTAATCACTCATTTATTTGATGCTAAATGAACAATGCTGATTTAAAAAATCTCTTAAAGTTGCGAGAATGACAATGCAATGCCTAAGCATGAAACTATGCATGACAGGATATTGCATTTTGCCAAAAAAAAGTTTGCAAAGTTATGATAAAGTACAAGCAATATAAGTTACACTTTGCATCTGTTTGTGCTGTCGAGAAAAACAAAACGGGAAAAAACCTCAGAGAAGTAGAGTAGATCAGAACACCATCAGATCAGTTTTCCCAACGCCACATCTCCAGACAGATCCCTGATCATACGCACCGAGCCGCTCTACGGGGAATATAATTACTTTTTTCACCAGTGACGAGTGATTTCCCAGGTTTAAACAGAGGTGCTGGGAGAAACATGGACGATTGATCAGCGGTGATGCCTCCCATTTGAAGATCACAGACGAGACAAAGAAAAGCTAAGTAGGACGGCGTTGGACGCTCCCAAAACGCAAGGCGGGTTAAGGGGAAAAAAAAGAGTATAAATGAAAAGGAACAGAGGGAGAAGGCTTGGGAATTAAGTAAAATATAATTAATGACAGCCGTCTGAAACTTAACTGTATCAGAAATGTGTTTTAATCGTGCAAAAAGTACATCAGGAGCGTTGCACGCGGGGTAGTCATATGGCTCTGGGCGAGTGAAGAATTAACTACCAGCACTTGAGTACAGCTGGAATATCTTCCTCCTCCCCGTCATCCCAACTCTGGGAGTTTGTTGTTTGCGGCCTTATGGGAGCGAGATGGAGAGGAAAATACTTAATGTGCTTCCGACTGTTGGCTACAGTCGTGCCTTAAAAGAGGAAGAGATACCGAGATTGATCTTGGGAGCGCAACATGGGACTCCGGTAAAGGAGTCATGGCGAGCTATTGGACAGCTGGGAGATCTCCTCTGAGATCACAGACCATATTGAGGTGGAATAAACTCCCGTCTTTGTGCTTTGTCACTATCAGGACCTTGTCCCACAACCTTGAACACATATTCCCTTGGTAAAGTCACCTGGGAAAAATTACAGAGGGAAAGGTTTGTTCTCTGTTCCTCTTTTTGTTGGAGCCGAGGTTTAATCTACTACCCAATACTAGAGACTCATTTTTTAATATCTCCCCGGAGCACTGGCGGGTTAAAAGGCTTCCCAAAAATACACCACATGATCAGCAGAAAAAAGATTCCTAGATAACTTTTATGTGTTTTAGATTTGATTTATTGGCCTGAAATTGCCCTTTTAAATTGATGTGATAAATTTGAAAGTGTCATTCACATCCTGTGTATTAATATTAGATTTCTAAAAATTTTGAAATAGTCTTTTTTTTTGTGCAAATACTTTGCATTAATCATCTATTAGAATATTAAGAAAGTGAAATAAATGTAAAGTGATTAATCAAAACTAGATTAGCATTTTTCCGAAGGAAATCCAAATGGGCAAATTATAAAATATTGCTTTAAGATGTAAGGTTTTGTTTCTGTGTAAAGGAGACATTGCATGTGTCCTTACAAATTAAGCGTACATTAAGCTAATTGAAAATAATTTATTTATTATATAATTTATTCTTTTAATTAATTGTGTATTCATTATTTATTTTTTTTACCTTTTCTGAAGAGGATGTGAGTGGTGCTTTCCCATTCAACACCACAATGATGGACCATACGATCAACTTGAAATGTAGTCGTTTACTAGTCCAAATCAAAAGGGTCCACACACAAGTTTTTATGATATACAGTCAAACCTAAATTTATTCAGACGCCTTCAACATTTCTCACATTATCACAGTTTATTCACTATAGTTTAGAAAATGGTAGTAATATATGACAAGAACTCCGAGTTAAACTGTGTCAGAACAAATTCATCTTGGTAATGTCAGATAACTTTGAGGGAAAGGTATGTAATGGATTACAATCAACCAATCAGCTGTTAAATTTAAGTACACAATTAAATAATACCAATTTATGGCAACCAATTACCAAGCAATGCTTCATTTTGTTCAATCTCTGGTGTGAAATGTCACATTAGCAATTAAAGAAAAAACTTAAGCAAAACATGGTCAGGTCAAAGTGTCTGAATAATTTTGGTCCCAAATGTTTATCAATTTTACAGGTAGTCCACTGTATGAAGAATTGTTGGGTATAATATGTCACAGTTTACTTTATTTTGCTATCCTCGCTTACATGAATGAGCTATAGTGTCCTGCACCCACTAGTAAAAAATCATATCTGGTGTCTGAATAATTTTGGGTTTGACTGTATGTAACTCGAGTCGCCCGTTTTATCATCTGCCAGGCAAAAAGTCACAGCACACTTCTACTCAACAAAGACACACAGTAAAATTCATGCAAGTAGCACAAATTTAGGCCCTGATCAGACAGAACGCGTTTTTGCAGCGAGAGGCGCCTTTTTTGAATAGAGTTCTGTTGGCAGAGAGCGTTATGCACTGCTTATACGCCTCTCGTTTTAACCGCCTCGTGTTTTAGAAGGAGCGCTCTGAGAGCTTGAAGTTGAAAAAAAATCCACTCTGAGCGGAAAAGCGCCCAACGTCATCGTGTTTTTATTTTCTATTGTCCAATCGAATGAATGGAGAGGCGGGCCTTCCGTTGTGGTGACCGTTAACCTTGATGAGACTGACAGGACAGCTGATTCGGGGGTTTCTTAGCAACATAAAAAAACCTGCAGCGCACTGCTATTTTCTAAATTGAAAAAAGTTTACCAATAAAAGGCAATGCAGTGCGCCTCGCGTTTTCGAACCTGTAAAAACGTGTTCTGTGTGATCGGGGCATTAACCCTCTCGAGTCGGCGGTCGCGCCGGCGCAATCGGCTCTCTTTTTTTCTTATCAGTGCCAAAGAGACTCAAATAACTCTGTTGTTTTTTTATCATTCAGGCAAGTGTTATACATCATTATAATCTGTTAAGTTTCTTTTTTTGTGTGTGTACAGTCACAATAAAAACAAAATGTTTTGCTTTTTGCAAAATAAAGAAAACAAACAAGATGCGTGATCTGCAGCCTCTCTCTCAAAGACATTCATTCAGATAGTCTTCAGAAAAGGACCTCTAGCTTAGTGAATACTTGTCTCACAAACATGAGATATATGTCTAAAGAAACATTGAAATGTCAGGTTTTAAACAATGTAAACCAAATCGAAAACAAATATTATGTGTTTATGTAATCTGGTTGAAAAGTGATAGATGTCAGTCTTTCGCGAGCCACTTCATTATCCGCTAATGCGACCACGCCCACGAATCGTGTGCTCTTTCAGATTGAAATACTGACGATCCACGCATCAACACCCACACATCAACTCATACAAACACATCTAGTGAAGCGCTGTAACGTTACTTCAACTACATCGTTTTGAGACGCGTTGAGCTATAATTATCCTCATGAAAAGCTGTTCATTTCTTAAAGCAATGTATTCAGGGCTGATTGTAAGGTAGGCTTTATTCTGTTAAGTTTATTCTGTTAGCATCAGTGAATATTAAACGCACAAAGACCATTTAAATATGGATCCTGCTGCAACCTAAGATGTCATACACGCAAGACTGTTTGGACAAGATTTATTTGGCCTGTTTTGGACAGATTATAATGTGTTTATTGTAAAAGAGCCTAGTGTCACAGCAATAAAGCTTTGATTCACAAATGTCTGCTCAGATGCTGTAAATATAGTACCAGTCAAACAAATAACTTTGTCTGGTATTTTCAAAATTTTCTTCATATTGATGTTTAAATATTATAGCCTAATGTTATTTTTTTAATTAAATATCAAAGTTTGTTTTATCGAGTTAATATCGAGTTTTGTTTTGTAGAAAGTGAATTGCTTTCTTTAAAGTGAATTTTGTTTTGTATAAACAAATGTAAAAACAAATAGAACAAAAAATGTAGAAAAAATGCTCTTAGTAATTTTTGTTTCTAGTCTAAATATTTAAACATTCTTAAATAAAGATGCATTTACTAGATAAGTACAATATATAATATATAATGTCCTTTGTCCTGCTGCTCTCAGTGACATAGGTACCTGAAGCTCATTCCTTATGCAGCTCATTATGCAGCTCATTATGTGGGCTATTAGATTCTTTTGTCCTCTCAGGTGATACTCATCATTATTCATGAGCTATCACGCCTCCTCGCATACTGGCTTTGTGAAGAAAAATTGTCTTACAAATTTTAAATCAGTGTATTGTTTTATGTGAATGAGTAGGCTTAATGATTCTCACATCAGTTTGAAGCAAAAACTCTAGGCAACAACACCCATTATTCAAAAGTCTTGTCAACAGAATACATATCTGTTGTGTTTTGAGGCCTTAATTAAAAAAAAATTGTTTTCTCAAAAACCATGCATACACATTTTTCTCTCAAAAATACATGCATGTACATACATGTTGCTCACATATTATGGTAGCCCAGTTTGTGCTGAACACAGTGTAATTTCACTTTTGCCATTAATGTGTTTATAAGAAACTGAAAAAAAAACACAAATGTCAGAGCATGTCAAAACTTCTAAAGGGCCCCGAAACAGCTCAGACTCCTAGGGGTTAAGAGGCATTGCTTGTTGCCCAGAATGCTTTGCGGCTGATGTCACAATCAGCTTAGCTTCCTTAAGTCGTGAATCAGTGAATCATGTACATGAATTTGGACACTAGTAAGGACAGTAAGGATGCTGGCTCACTACACATCAGGACACTGATGAGACTCTGACAATGTCCTCTTTGTACAACATCACTAAGAACAACAGCAGAATTGACATTATGTTTTAACGTTATTTAAAATACATTATGATAAATACTTGTTACATATAGGCCTATATGATGCAACATTTTAGCAATGTATGTTTATGCTGAAAAAAAAAAAGCATCTGTCACGTGTCGTCATGTGTAGTGAAGTGCTCCTGTGATTTTATGTTTCGCGCTTCAGAACTTATGTTAAGGGAACATGGTGAGCATCGATGCTCCCTGGTTTTCACTGTGCATTGTGGGACTTTTTTCTAGGAAGCGAATGTTTCAGTGCACTGGAAGGATTTTGCAATTGAGATAGCCCTTAAAATGGCCGACTCCATAATCAGTGTCCTGACTTCTGAACTAGGGAGCTTATTGAGACGTACCCCATGTTTGATCGGATTACTTGCTTTACGTGTAAACACACGTTCAACTGGTTTAAGTACATTTATTTAATAGTTTTTTTGGTTGTACATGGTTGTACACTTACAGTGTACTTACCTAAGAAAGTACTGGTTAATATAAGGTAACTACAGGGGTTAATGTTAGGTTTAGGGGTAGGTTCATGGTTAGTACATAGTTATAACTCAGTTATTATAATTGCTATAATAAGTACGTGGTATGTACATGGGGAACAGGATTGTAAAATAAAGTGCTACTATTTTTTTGGTAGCATTCGTTGTTGATTGTTTTTACATTTCTACATTAATACCATGCGTATGCGTGGTACCATTGTTTTGTAGTCTCAACAATGCAGTGCCATTATTGTGTAATGCAGTTTCTATTGTTCATTGTTAAATCTGTTTGTTTTTATGTTGCTTACAATGGCCTGCAATCATTTTGTGACTTTGTAATATGGCAGTGATATAGACAGTCTAAAGATACTATTTATAATAGTATATTTGGTCCCACTTTATATTAGGTGGCCTTAACTATGTACTTACATCAAAAAATAAGTACGATGTACTTATTGTGATCATATTGTCTTGCAAAACACTTGCTGATATTGAGGTAGGTTACGGGTAAAGTTAGGGACAGGTGTGGTGGTATGGGTAAGTTTAAGGGTAGGGTTAGGTGTAAGGGAAGGGAAGGGTCAACAGTGTAATTAAACATGTAACTACCGAAATTAATTACAGATGTAATTACATGCAGGTAATGTTCAAAATGTAAGTACAATGTAAAAACATGTATGTACACAATAAGTGCATTGTATAGTACATAGTAGTTGAAGACAACTAATATAAAGTGATTATAGTGTTATTATAGTAATATTAATTGTTATAAGTTTAATACATTTATATAATTATTTTATTATTATTATTATTATTTTTAAGATGCTTTAATAACGATCTTTGCTTTAGCAGGCTTCAGTATAGTATACATTTTTGTCAAAATGCAAAGCTAATGTGTTTTAGGTTGCATGTGTTTTAGGACAAAGCAGATCCAAGCATCTATAAGATGCATTGTGAAAAGAGGCGCAAAATGCAACAAATCCCCCCCCCCCCCTGCTAACCGTGATCTTTCTGGCACTCTGAGACAGGGGGCCCAGCTGGGACTCTACCCAGGATCGCATCTCTTTCATGGGCAAACGCTGCTTCACCTGCCCCCCCCTCCTTCCCGATCCCCTGCCATCACAAATCCCACAATCCTCCCCCCGGCTTCCCAACCCCTCCAACCGTCCCAGCTGAGCTTTGCTAATCAGTATGGCGACGAGAGACAAGACTTGGTTAATTCGGCCAATTAGACCCGAGCATTGTTTGTGGCCAGCGACATTTTGTATTCGTGAAAATGTGTGGAGTGCAAAACGTGCCCTGGAGCGACGGAATGATAGTGCCGTGGATCTAGCCACATGTCAACAAAACACACGCAGGGGTGAAGGGCCCGATCTCATGTGTGTGTGTGTGTGTGTCTGTGAGAAAGAATATGTGCATGTGCTTTCAGAAAGGATTGTGATTTTCACAATATACACTCTGGTTAAAAGTCTGGAACAAGTAAAACAAATTTTTTAGTTTTTTTGAAAGAAGTCTTAAGTCTTATGCTCACCAAGGAAATATTTCACCATTGTGAAATAAAATGTTTTCTATTTTTATGTATTTTAAAATGTAATTTATTCCTATGATGTCAAAGCATCATTACTCCAGTCTTCAGTGTCACATGATCCTTCAGAAATCATTCTAATATGATTCATTGCTGCTCAGTTATGAACAAATATTAATGGTGCTTGAGTATTAAAAATGGTTCTTTTAATTGTCAATGTTGAATATTATTTGTGGAAACCATGAAGATTTATTTGAAATAAAACTCTTTTGTCACTTTTGATCAATTGAATGTGTCCTCGCTGAATAAAAGTATTACATTTAAAAAAATAAAAAAATAAAAGTCTTACTGACCTCAAACTTTTGGGTGGTTTTTCCACAAACAATATTAAGCAGCAAAAACTAATCAAAGTGCCTTATTACTTTAATAAAACATTTAATATGCATTAGAAATAAAAAGACACCATTTTATTAAAACATTTTATTAATGCCACAAATAACCATCCACTATGGGAGCAGCGCAGTGATGGTCGAACAGGTGTTTTGCATCATAACTGTTACTATATTGTGTAATTTAGCATGCTGGAACACTGTATTGACCAATCAGCATCCAGGACCATTTTATAATAATGTGTACGGTGCACTGCCTCTCTTTCCTCTCTCTCTCTCCGCCTTTTGTAGGAGCGAGTTAGCGGAGAGGTCTTGGTGGCAGATGGGCAGGAGTATCAGGGATTGACTAATCCCAAATCTGCCGTCTCCTCACCACACCGAAACCAGGGGAGAGGCACGAGCCAGCTGCCACATAGACGCCTTTCATGCTCGTCTGCACACAACAGCTGCAGCAGGCCTGCCTGCTTGCTTCTAAATTATTAAACATCTTTTTAGTTTGTTCCAGATGCAGAGCCCGATGTGCTTATGGAGGCCTTTGTGCATTTTACATACCGTTCCTTTTCCCCTCCTCTCATCAGAATGCTTTTTGTAAAAGTCATTATCCCATCTGCACCGCCAGTTTGGACAAAACAGCCCAAGACGAATCCAGCTCGTTCCTCCGTTCCGGGACAATTTGGGAGTTGAGGATGACGGCGATGATGGAGGGCTGCGGGGGTTTGGTTCTGTCGCCTCCGAGCGCCGAGGCCACCTGTAAGCCGTCTCGGTCGCTGCTCCGGGGCGGCAACAGGAGTTTTGCAAGTAAGATTTCATCCTTTGGAAGGCGGCTT
Organism: Romanogobio albipinnatus; assembly: GCA_023566225.1. NCBI lineage: Eukaryota > Metazoa > Chordata > Actinopteri > Cypriniformes > Gobionidae > Romanogobio > Romanogobio albipinnatus. Next base: position 5,283,503 of record CM042257.1, on the reverse strand, counting down.
AAGAAAGAATGAGCCTCTTTCACACACAGGTTGAAATAATCTGCTTCTCGTGGAGTCTTTCCCCCAAAGGCAGGCCGGCAATGGCTGGCCTATTATCGCTGTGAAAAGGCGCTAGAGTCCTGAATATTCATCAGGGAGATGGAGGAGGCACAGAAAGGAGCTCCAAAATCCCACAGCACTTATGGTCAGCTAATGTACTAGGAGAATGGTAATATAGACACGTGCAAAGAAAAATGTTTCATTTTTTTTAATGCACACTGCATGTTATTCCAAAGCAACAAAATGTATAACTGCCTCTGAAACCACTTTTCTTATTTTTCAAGCTCCTGTCTTGATCAATTCCCAATAGATAAAAGGGTTGCACTTTATTTTAAGTTGCCTGCAGTTTACCTACCTAAGAAAGTACTGGGTAATATACGGTAACTACATTCACTGTAAAAAAAAATATATAATGTTGGTTTAACTTAAAAAACGTAAGTTACATTGCCTTGAAATTGAGTTAATACAACAAAGGAGATTGTTAAATTCATTAATAAATAGCAACTCAAAAATATGTTATTCGAATCACATTAATTATCTAAGTTGATTTGACAAAAGTTGTCATAACAAATCATGAACATATTTTCGGTAACACTTTATTTTGCAGTGTCCTTGTTACATGTACTTACCATAGTAATAACAGGAAATTAGGCATAATTACATGCAACTTACCCTCAACCCTAATCCTACTCTAACCCTATAGTAAGTACACTCAAGTTGGGTTGAAAATGGACTAACCCAGCAATTGGGTTGTTTTAACCCAGTGAATGGGTCGTTTTAACCCAGCGGTTGGGTGAAATGTTTGCTTAAAACAACCCAATCGCTGGGTTAAAACAACCTAATTGCTGGGTCAGTCCATTTTAAACCCAACTTGGGTTGTTTTTAACCCAGCATTTTTAGAGTGTACATGTAATGAATTACTACTCAGTGCTTAAATATATAATTACACTGTAATAATGTCACCTTAAAATAAAGTGTAACCATATTTTTTGCAGTGTAGGTTAAGGTTAGGTTTAGGGGTAGGTTCAACCGCAATACCTAGTTATTATCCACTTATTAATAATAAGTATGTACATGGGGAACAGGACTGTAAAACAAAGTGTGGTTACACTTTATTTTAAGGTGTCATTGTTACAGTGTAATTATATATGTAAGTACTGAGTAATAATAATGAACTACATGTATTTATTATAGGATTAGGATTTGGTTGAGGGTTATTTGCATGTAATTATGCATAATTTACTGTTATTACTATAGTAAATGTATGTAACATATGTAACAAGGACACTGTAAAATAAAGTGTTACCTAAAGTGTTAAAAGTCCTATCTTTTTCTCAATTTCATATTTCACATTACAGAAATAAAATGGATTGCAAAAGCCGATTGATGTGGAACTTAAGTTATGCTTGTTTTAATCATTGTGTTTTGACACACATTTTGTATTTTATTTTGTCATTTAGAAAACAAAATGGACTAGGGAAAGATGGCGAGGAAGACAAAGGGGATGTTTTGAGTGATTTGGCATGAGTTTGGATTGAAGGTAATAAGCGTGCGAGAGGCCCGACGAGAGAACCGCGGCTCTTACCGTCTCCCCCCGCCCGTCCAGGCTGGATCTCCAGATGAGTCCTCCACGGCCCACACACACCAGAGACGAATCTGGATCCTCCACTGGAGCCACTGCACCTGTTGTTTTCAGGAGTCGGAGAAAGATAGACACTCAAGCTCGGAGACCGTATGGATGGGTGAGAACAGGCAATGTGTTATGTTGCTAAAGCCAAAAAAATATTGGTGCATTTTGGTTCAAATATTTAGTCATTAAAGGGATAGTTCACCCAAAAATGAAACTTTAGCCCATGATTTACTCACCCTCAAGTTATCCTAGGTGTATATTACTTTCTTCTCTTATACGAATACATTATAAATATTAAAAGTTATATTAAAAAATGCCCTGGCTCTTCCAAGCATTATAATGGCTGTAAATGGCTGAAGCCCAAAAAAGTGCATCCATCATTATAAAAGTAATCCACATGGCTCCGGGGGGTTAATAAAGGTCTTCTGAAGGGATGGGTTTTTGTAGGAAAAATATCCATATTTTACACGTTATAAAGTAAAATATCTAGTTTCCGGCGGACAGCCTTCCATATTTAACTTACGACAAAAAGCATAACTGGCGCGAAGATGAGGCGCTACACTTTCTTCGTAAGTTGAATATGGAAGGCTGTCCACCGGAAGCTAGATATTTTACTTAATATAAAGTTTTAAATATGTATATTTTTCTTACACAAACCCATCGATTTGCTTCAGAAGGCCTCCCAGAGATTACTTTTATAATGGATGGATGCATTTTTTTGGGCTGCCATTCACTGCTATTATAATGCTTGGATTAGCCAGGACATTTTTAAAAATAACTCTGATTGTATTCGTCTGAAAGAAGAATGTCATATACACCTAGGATGGCTCGAGGGTGAGTAAATTATGGGATAATTTTCATTTTTGTGTGAACTGTCCCTTTAAGAGTTAAAAGTCCCACTAAACAAACAGACTCTTTAATATGCATTTTAATAAAAGAAGTCTCTATGCTCACCAAGGCTGCATTTATTTGATCCGTAAAAACAGTAATATTGTGAGATATTTTTACAAATCCAAAGAACTGTTTTCTATGTGAATATATTGTAAAATGTAATTTATTCCTGTGATCAAAGCTACATTTTCAGCATCATTACTCCAGTCTTCAGTGTCACCTGATCCTTCAGAAATGTTTCTTGAGCAGCATAGAAATTTAAACAGAACATTTATTTGAAATAGTAATATTTTGTAGAAATAAATAGAATATTATGTAACATTATACATTTTTAATGTAGCTTTTCATCAATTTAATGCATTCTTTCTGACTAAAAGTATAAATTTTCTTACATTCAACCTTTTTAATGGCACAAAAAGTATGATTTTTTGGGGGTGGTTCTGTTCAGTTCAAGGTGGATAAAATAAAGTCCTGTTTCAATCCTGTTTCAATCAGAAATAAAATGTTGACAAAAAGAACCATGGGAGCATTCGTATTAAGTGTGCTGATTGATTTGGTGGTAACGTTTATCAAAACCAAACAGAAATGCCTGCAGTAAGAGACACCGAACTATTTAGACATTCTCGAGCCGGAACAGTTCGGTAGCAGTTAGTAATGTAATGAAGAGCAGACTCCCGTCACGTTTCCGCCAGGTTTCGCCTCATCACTTCCTGCCCACAGATGGTGCCACACTCATTCTTCTAATGTCTCTCTCGCTTTGCCTGGCATGAGCAGCTTGCACTTCACAATTAGGCTGTGCTACTTTGCAGAAAAAAATGTATGCTAAAACTGCCCTGATTCTGACACGCACCCCATTACGATGGACTTGAAATAGTATTTCCTGAAGATGCATGAACAATTGTCAGTAATTGACCTTAGAGCTGCAACTTAGGAGCAAAACTTGGGAATATAATTTATGAGACAGTGATGACGTACGGATGTACAGTATCTGTGGTTTGCGTCCATGACCTTTAAATCTGCTGTTGATAAATGCACTTTCCCTCTCAAAAAGAAAAAAAAGTCACGCCCCGAGTTCCCTGGCATCTATTGGCTGCTGCTTCAGCCTGGATCTTTGAATATTCATCCGGCTCCTGAGAGGTGCTGAACGATCCAATGAGAGCTCTTAGAAGGAGAACCCTCGGCCTGAACCGCCTTTGCGCTGAACCGGAGCTGACGGGTTAATCAATGCCGTGATCAATTCGGAATGTACAAATTGTTTTATTTGAATGGAAAGTGCAAACTGTTGTTTCTCAAGTCCTGATTAATTGACCCACATATCGAATGCTGCTCGGGAAAGCCCAAAGCTCTGAGCAGACTGTATTGGTACAAATTTCATAATAAGGTTGTGTTAAATTGTAAATGAACCAAGACACAATGCTCAGAAGGGCTGTTATTGGAAACGAATAACTGAGAAAGCGAAAAGGGTTACATTAACTTACAAATCTAATGCTTAATCAGAGTCATGCTTTGTTTTGATATTTTTTAATGCATACTCTATATATTGTTTGGCACATTTCAGGAAATCACCGCTGACCTAGAATTACTTTAGCTTCCCTGTTTATGCCTGTATTTATTTATTTTTATTCCCTCAACATTGTTATTGCAGTCAGTGTTGTGTACAGCAGGTTCAATCGTGATAATGCAATAGGATTCAGCCACACGTTAATTAGCTGAGAACGACCCAAGAGAGCCAAACTGGATATGCTATTACTGAGAGAAATACAGGAACACTCAAAGACAAATTATACAGTGCTTGATAAATTAGCTAATGCCTCTCTGATTAAAAGCCTGAAATGCAATCTCATTTTTTTTCTCTTCAAATTACCAATTTGTCAGAACAAATGAATCCAATATGCCTTTCGTTTCTGTTTGCTGAATGCAACCTACAACTAATTCCATATGACAAAAATTCTCACCTTCCGATCCAGCGTTCATGGGTTTTTTTCATTAGAGTTTGGCTTTATTGCATGCAATTTGTCAAACTAATACACTTCTGTAAGCGAGCTGAGCACAATGTGTAAAACTAATAGTTTCCAAATGCTATTATAATTCATGTATGAGCTATTCATCCATTTATTTGTTTATATGAATGCATTTTATTTATTGTTATAAATAAATACAGAGTGGAAAAGATGATTTGTTTTATTTGTCTAATTTAATATAGAAATGTTCAGTGCAAATTGTGTTAGCAGCATAACAGTTTGAGTGACAAGTTGAATTAAAAACATGCAATGTTAGTTTTATATGAATGTACACTGTAAAATCGAATTAGTTAGACTTATTTTAAAAAAGCATGCAAACCGATTGCCTGAAAAAACTAGTAAAGTGAATGTAGTAGTGATCTTTTACTTTAGATTTACTCTGGAGTTAGAATAGCTACCATTGTTGTGTTTTGCATGCTGAATGCACTCCAAAAAATGACTTGTTGAATTTACTCAAAAAAACAGCGTCAGTGGTTCCACGCAACTATATTGAGCCATTTTTACAAATAACAATTTAGTTATACGAACAAAAGAAATTCAAGTAAAGCTGACAATTTATACATCAAGTAAAGCTGACAATAAATACAAACCATTTGAATTTGTCACTGTTACATAATATTTGTATATGTGCAGTTTACTTAAAAAAGTTTAGGTGAACACTTTTATCGATTTATTTGACCTTATTATATTAACTATTTGCTCTACAAGTGTAAGTGGAAAACTATTAAATAACAACAAGCATATTGTTAGAAACAAAATGCAAAAATAACTCATTGGACAAACTAAATTTATTTGAGGGCAGGAATTCCATCCAATAAATGTGTGTGTGAGTGCCCACAGCCTATAAGTGTTAGTTAGAATCACTGTTGGATTTTACAGTGCGCCAGGAAGATTCACAGCCTAAACACAGGCACCACTCTTCTGCATAGCCACAAAATTACAGAAAGTCTTCTAAATGTCCAACATAACTGAACATTACACTAACATAAACTAACAATATCTTTCCCTTTACTGAAAAACACATAAAATTAAACTAAATTTACGCTCCTAAAGCAGTCCCTTGCAAAGCATGCTGGAACTACAGATCCACTGCCCAGTTTGTTCGTTTCACTCAGCAATGTTAAGTTGACCGAACAAACACTTATTAAGTAAAGCTGACAATCCTCAGTTTTAGTAGAAACAACTCAGTACATTTAAGTTCATGTAGTTACATGAGTTTTTTAAGTAATGTGAACAAGGATGATTAAAAAGTTCATTTTTTTGAGTGAAGTCTGTGCGACTCAAGCATTTGTAACAAGATATTGTTACAAATATATTGTTATAAATATATTGTTATAACAAGATATTGTCAACAAGATATTGTTACAAAGATAGAGTGATTATATCAACCCAATTAAAAGTTTCACGGTTGTTTATGGTGTAAGCGTTAGCAATAAAATGGTAAACGATCATTATACGACATAAAGGGAAATATTGCATAGGTTCATTTTAAAAGGTGACCTAATTTCTGACTAAATCATTAACTATAGTTAATTATTCACTCAGAAGCTAGGTCAACTTTTAAAAACTACTTATTTATGACTTTTCTCTACCTTTGAAACCAAATTACTGTGATTTCTTGTTGCATCTCTGCATCAATAGAAAGAGAGTTATAATAATATGAATGTTCTAAAGCCCAACCAAAGTGAACACTGATCACCATAATGGTGAGGAATTCTTTTTTTATTGACAAAATGGCACTAAAACTAATCAATTAATTTTAACTTGGGTTTTCTGAGTAAACAAGGACTAGTATGTGAATAGTATTACTAGATTTGTACAATTAAGTTAAGACATTAAGTAAAGTTAACTAATAAATGTTAGTTAGAATCACTGTTGGATTTTACAGTGCGCCAGGAAGATTTCCTGTTTGTAAAAATAAGTTTGCATGGTTGATTTGTGAAATCATCATAATATTGTGCTTTGTTCGAAGTTAAAACGAAGTGGGAAAAGGGAAGAAGTCTCAGACTTCTTGACACCACAGTACATTTTATACTTATTTTTGTAAACGACAGATGCATATTTTGTCAAACATCTGTGAGGATCAAATTATCCTCTTGAGATGTTTACTAACCCTAAACCGAAGTGTTAATTCAGATCTTCAGGTCATGCGTTACTAAGAGCAATTCCTTTTCTCACACATTTTTAATGTTGGGCACTTGCAAATTTGCCATGTATAAATACATTTTCATACAGCGTAGTGTCTGAATTTCAATCTGCACCTCCGGCTTGGATTAATTAAACAAGCCAGGTTGAAGCCACATCTGTCCTTCAGTCAGATCAGTGAGGTGGGATGTACAGCCTCTCAGTTTCTGTCTCTCTCTCTCGTGGCTTTCTCTCTAAAAACAGATTTTTTTGATAGTTTTCCCCCATAAAAACTTCCCTGCAAAATTGAAATTAAAGAGGTCACAAGTGACGTCAATGTGTGTGTATGCCTCCATGTGCGCAGATATGATTCACACCATGCCAGTTGCACGCAAGACGTGAAAATTTCCTGCAAATGAGACGACGGCAGTAAATTCACTTTTATTCAAATTACTGTCATGGAACATCAACTCCTCTCGTAAACAGTTCACCACAGCAGTGTGGCGACCGACCGGCATCATCTGTCAGCTTACGCTGTTAATTCATTAACATGTCACCTTCTGTTTGAGACAATGCAGCTCACCGCTGAATAATCACAGGGATCATTCTATACTTCTGTGGATGCAGGGGTTACAGAAAGCGATCACACACACACAGTGATAAAAACACACTTCCGGCAAGAACTTGTGACACTTCTAATCAGTCTGAAGACTTCTTTTTGTGTGTGTGTGTGTGTGTGTGTGTGTGTGTGAGGAAAGGAATTGCTCTTAGTAATGCATGACATGAAGATCTGAATTAACACTTCGGTTTAGGGTTAGTAAACATCTCAAGAGGATAATTTGATCATCACAGATGTTTGACAAAATATACACCTGTCTTTTACAAAAAGAAGAATAAAAATGTAGTGTGGGGTCAAGAAGTCTGAGACTTTTATGGGATTTCACCCCTTCGTTTCAACTTTGTACTAAGCAGAATATTATAGGGTTCTGAGGACAGTAACACAGCAAGATTATGATGCTTTCACAAATCAACCATGCAAACTTATAAGTAGTAAATAAATAAGTAGACCATATCTAAATATTCAATGACTGAGGTCTAAGATGTTTTTCAATAAGAGCATGTACAGTAATAAGAGTAAGCAAGTGTGTGTGTGTGGGTTTGACCTTGTGGGGTCTTTTTTTTTTTTGCTGGTCCCCATGGGGAAAAGCTTATAAATCATAATAAATATTGTTTTTCGTTTTTTTTTATGTAAAAATGCAGAACGTTTTCTGAGATGGGCAGGGTTAGGGGATAGAATATACAGTTTGTACAGTATAAAAGCCATTATGTCTATAAAAAGTCCCCATAAAATATGGAAACCCAACATTTGTGCGTGTTTGTGTGTGTATACAAAATAAGTAATTTTACATACAATTTGACAATTAAAAAAAAGAAAAAACAAATAAAATTGTATGTGTATATATATACAGTGTATATATATATATATATATATATACATACCAAAAAAAAATGAATATACAGTCAAACCAAAAATTATATGACAAGATTTGACAAAATTGAACTGTGTCAGAACAAAGATAGAACTTTGATGGAAAGGTATGTAGTGGATTACAATCAACCAATCAGCTGTTAAATATAAGGACACAATTAGATAATACCAATTCATGTCAACCAATCACCAAGCAATGCTTCATTTTGTTCAGTCTGTGGTGTAAAATGTCGCATTAGCAATTAAAGAAAAAACTTAAGCAAAACATGGTCAGGTCAAAGTGTCTGAATCATTTTGGTCCCCAATTTTTACTGGTATGAAGAATTTTGGGGTATTTTGTTATCCTCACTTACATAAATGAACTATAGTGTCCTGCACCCACTAGTAAATTACATCTGGTGTATGAATAATTTTTGGTTTGACTGTAAGTGGATGAACCTAACTATATATAAGGTTATCCAAAAATATTTTTAAAGGTCTGAATCATATGATTTTTTTCCTAGTTTCTGCTTTATTTTTGTGTATTTTTCTCTATTTATTTATTGTTCTCTGTTTGTTTGTTTTTTCCGCTCCCATGGTGAAGGTTTGGACAGCGAGGGAATGGCACACCACATGCAGCCCTCTTGACTATCAGTCGGATTCCCCACAATCCTTTGGAAATGTGTTTGGCATTCCAGCTCTGGGTATAAGTGGCTGAAGGCCGCCATCTCACCGCATCCAATACCTGAACACAACCCAGTTCAACTCAATGTCCCCGCTCTCTTTGCTCTGTAAGGGCCTTGATTAAGTAGGTAAGTGGCCGAGCACAACGAGACATTTCGTCTCTCTTTCCAGCACCCTGCCTTTGATGCTGGGTTTAATTCTAATGGCGCAACACATCCAATCCGGTTATGGATTTCAGGCCGCTGGAGCATGGAGAGGCTGCATGTCCATCTTTAATCCCGATCAGACGTGCTTGACTCGGGATGTGAAGCTGGCCCACTGGTACTGCATGGGATTGCTGATAAAGGATAATTCCGGTACTGTTTGTATAGGACACATGGAGCGACTCTCCGTCAATCAGACTGGGACCCTCCACTGAAGCTTGCTGGAGCTCAAATTGTGCCAGAAACATTCAATGTACTTCAATCACACACACACACACACACACACACCATTCCTTTCATACCAGCATGCATGTCTGAGGCTCTTCCAGCCTTAACAGAAAAATGGAAGCGACTATTGTTTCTGTAGATTACAGGCTAATCCCATTTAGGATGGATGAAGCAGTACAATAGTGCTTTTTTAAAAATGTCAAAATAACAAAAAAGCAGCTAAAAGTGCCTTTTTGATCAATATTTAGACTATTGTTTTCATGCACATTGAAGACAAGCAACACATTCTAATATTTGCATCTCCTTTTGACAAAATAGGTCCTTAGAACTTTGTTAGAAACTTGAATTATATATATATATATATATATATATATATATATATATATATATATATATATATATATATATATATATTATAATGTGGGTTGGATGGTTGCGGTTTGTTATTGGTCGATCTCATGTAAATGACAGGTTGCCCCGCCCTCATGCCAGTAAACACGTCATCAGAGGAGATAAGTTATTTTGATCAAAGATTATTAAACACGAATTTAAAAAAAAAATATGATGTGCATGAATAAATCATTCTTAATTTATGCTGCAATATTGCACACACCAAAAAAAAAGAATTTAATGGTGACTTTAAGAATCAAATTTGTGAGCATGGATTTTTTTATTGAGATTTATACATCACCTGAAAGCTGAATATATAAGCTTCTCATTGTTAGGACAATATTTGGCTAAGATACAACTGAAAATCTGGAATCTGAGGGTGCAAAAAAAAAAATATATTGAGAAAATCACCTTTAAAGTTGTCCAAATTAAGCCCTTAGCAATGTATATTGCTAATAATAATAAATGCTTTATATATTTACAGCATTTACAAAATATTTTCATGGAACATGATACTTAATATCCTAATGATTTTTGGCATAAAAGAAAAATCGATAATTTTGACCCATACAATGTATTGTTGGCTATTGCCACAAATATACCCGTGCGACTTATGACTGGTTTTGTGGTCCAGGGTCACATTTGTCTTTTGAGACACATTTAATTTGGTTAATATCTTAAAAGAGTCAACTTAAAGTTCTCATTTGATCGTCCTTGTGTTTTTTCTTTCAGGTTTTTCTCTTCTTCCTCGTGTTCTTTTGAAGGAGTTACTTTGGTAAGTCAGGAGATCTCGTCTCGCTGTGAGTTTGGGCGCGATCACAGCGACCACATTTGCTTAATTAGCACAGAGCAGATGAGAGTTGGTTCGTCCGGCGAGTGGATCGTCTCTCCGCAGCATGCAGGAGCCGTGCGGCGCCTGTGAACATTAGCGAGCGGGGAGTGATTACATGGCAGGGAGGTAGACGACACCTTCATCCTCACACATCATGGAGTCCAACAGCCCTCTTCGCATGATTCACTGATCTGCCCCAAACATTCACAAACTGTCACTTTGAGTTGTCAGTCTCTCTTTACAACAGGACGGAGGGGAGCGGGGGTGGGGGGGGGGGTTGAGGATGGAAACTTTTTGATTCCGTGACATCAAACTTACCTTGACAGGTATGGGCGGCCCGGAGAGGACGTGACAAGCTGTGTGTGACCGACTCTCACTGGCAGTGAGCTGAAGTTATCAGAAGTTATCAGTATCAGAACGCCACAGTTCATCAAATCCATTTCTAATGCTGGTAATGTTTGTGCTGCTGTTTTGCCACCAAAATGATGTCACTTCCTGGAGGATGATATCATCAGGAAGTGTCTTTAGTCAGTTTTGCAAAACACAGGATGGGAGTGATAGTGAGGACATGGGAAATATAGGTATTTTGTCAAATCTAACACACTCATTCCCAGTTACTGTAAAACAGTATTCACGTGAAAACGTTTTGACTGAGACAATATGGTTCTTTTTATAATGAACAACTCTTTTTACAGGATTCATTCATCTTGAATCCTGTTATTAACCTTTGTTTAATACTTAATATAGTTTTGCTCATTTTTTAATGTATGTTCACAATACATTTACTAATGTTAACTCATACAACTTGAAAAGTAATAGAATATTTGTAAATATTAACACTAACTTAAAATATATATTATATATATTAACTCTGCTGTTAGTTAATGTTAAAAATACAACTCCATTAATATTAACAGATTTTACAACTTTACTTTATATTTTAATAAAGGGACATGGTGAAGGAAATAAATATGAGATCAATGTTTTGCATTACCCTGAGAAACTTTGCGTTCACTTGCAAAAACTTTTGCATTCCACCAAGCAACTTTGCATTCACTTGCAAAGAGCTCAAAAGTTTTTGTGAGCGAACACGTTTCTTGGAGGAGCAAACGCAAAGTTTCTGAGAGGAACGCAAAGTGTTTTGGAAGCGAACGCAAAGTTTCTCAGAGGAACACAAAATGTTTTGCGAGCAAACGCAAAGTTTCTCAGAGGAACGTAAACGTTTTTGTGAGCGAACACAACTTTTCTTGGAGGAGCGCAAAATGTTTTGCAAGCAAAAGCAAAGTTTCTGAGAGGAACGCAAAGCGTTTTCAAAGCGAACACAAAGTTTCTCAGAGGAACGTAAACGTTTTTGTGAGCGAACACAACGTTTCTTGGAGGAGCGCAAAATGTTTTGCAAGCGAACGCAAAGTTTCTGAGAGGAACGCAAAGCGTTTTGGAAGTGAACGCAAAGTTTCTCAGAGGAACGCAAATCGTTTTGCAAGTGAACGCAAAGTTTCTCGGGGGAACACAAAATTTTTTGCGAGCAAACGCAAAGTTTCTCAGAGGAACGCAAAGTGTTTTGGAAGCGAACGCAAAGTTTCTCAGAGGAACGCAAAGTGTTTTGGAAGCGAACGCAAAGTTTCTCAGAGGAACGCAAAGCGTTTTGGAAGCGAACGCAAAGTTTCTCAGAGGAACGCAAATCGTTTTGCAAGTGAACGCAAAGTTTCTTGGGGGAACACAAAATGTTTTGCGAGCAAACGCAAAGTTTCTCAGAGGAACTTAATAGTGATGCGCGGGTCGTCTCATAACCCGCGGGCCCCGCGGGTAACCTGCGGGTCGGGTTGGGGCGGGTTAAGAAATCTTCACTTATTTGCGGGGCGGGTTGGGGCGGGTCATTAAAAACAAAATAAAAAAATCTATGTATGTTGCCTGCAATTCCCTATAGCCTATATAAAATATTTGGGAGTATCTATTTTCATATTTTATTAGGTTTTTTTGATAAGGTTACAATACGAAAGCCGTAGCAACGTAACATGCATGATGTCCCCAAGCCTTTGGCATCACGCGGCACGTCATGACAGCTGCGCGCCGAGCAGCTCCCACCATCGGCAGCCACGACAACAAAAACGGAGAGATAAAAGTGAAGATGGAAGACGAGGTGCTGGAGTCTAGCCGAAATAGATTAAACCCTGGTACAGTGGACGTCATTCTTTTTTTGCACAGCGAATGTAAACACGCTATGAACATTTCTGTGTGCTAAATAAAACAAAAGTTTAGTGGTTATGTAGCGGAGGCTATAAACTGCCTATACAAATCTGAAATAAAAAATGGTTAAGCCTTCAAGATCCAAACGCTACTTTGGTGAAAATTAAAGGTTGAAAATCTTTATCATTATCTTGTTATTAATATGACCTGATTTATGGTTCATATTCATAATAATCGTTTGGTGTTGCCAGTTTACAGGGCCATGTTTCCAAGCACTTTCAGAAATAAAGGCTGTTTTCATTTACATTACAATGGCTAGTATGTCTATTTAATGGTCGCGGATGCGGGGCGGGGCGGGTTTTAAAATTGATACACTGGTGCGGTGCGGGCTGGGGCGGGCCAAATAATTTCATAAAAGCAGGACCCGCGGGTTGGAAAAAAAGCCGACCCGCGCATCACTAGAACTTAAACGTTTTTGTGAGCGAACACAACGTTTCTTGGAGGAGCGCAAAATGTTTTGCAAGCGAACGCAAAGTTTCTGAGAGGAACGCAAAGCGTTTTGGAAGTGAACGCAAAGTTTCTCAGAGGAACGCAAAGCGTTTTGGAAGCGAACGCAAAGTTTCTCGGGGGAACAACATTTTTTGTGAGCGAACACAAAGTTTCTCAGAGGAACGCAAATCGTTTTGCAAGTGAACGCAAAGTTTCTCGGGGGAACACAACATTTTTTGCGAGCAAACGCAAAGTTTCTCAGAGGAACGCAAAGTGTTTTGGAAGCGAACGCAAAGTTTCTCAGAGGAACGCAAAGCGTTTTGGAAGCGAACGCAAAGTTTCTCAGAGGAACGCAAAGCGTTTTGGAAGCGAACGCAAAGTTTCTCGGGGAACACAAAAGTTTTTGTGAGCGAACACGTTTCTTGGAGGAGCGCAAAATGTTTTGCGAGCAAACGCAAAGTTTCTCAGAGGAACGTAAACGTTTTTGTGAGCGAACACAACGTTTCTTGGAGGAGCGCAAAATGTTTTGCAAGTGAACGCAAAGTTTCTGAGAGGAACACAAAGCGTTTTGGAAGCGAACGCAAAGTTTCTCGGGGGAACACAAACATTTTTGTGAGCGAATACAAAGTTTCTCAGAGGAACGCAAAGCGTTTTGGAAGCGAACGCAAAGTTTCTCTGGGGAACACAAAGGTTTTTGGGAGCGAACACGTTTCTTGGAGGAGCGCAAAATGTTTTGCAAGTGAACGCAAAGTTTCTCAGAGTAACGCAAAGTGTTTTGGAAGTGAACGCAAAGTTTCTCGGGGGAACACAAAATGTTTGCAAGCAAACGCAAAGTTTCTCAGAGGAACGTAAATGTTTTTGTGAGCGAACACAACGTTTCTTGGAGGAGCGCAAAATGTTTTGCAAGCGAACGCAAAGTTTCTGATAGGAACGCAAAGCGTTTTAGAAGCGAACGCAAAGTTTCTCAGAGGAACGCAAAGCGTTTTGGAAGCGAACGCAAAGTTTCTCTGGGGAACACAAAGGTTTTTGGGAGCGAACACGTTTCTTGGAGGAGCGCAAAATGTTTTGCAAGTGAACGCAAAGTTTCTCAGAGTAACGCAAAGTGTTTTGGAAGTGAACGCAAAGTTTCTCGGGGGAACACAAAATGTTTGCAAGCAAACGCAAAGTTTCTCAGAGGAACGTAAATGTTTTTGTGAGCGAACACAACGTTTCTTGGAGGAGCGCAAAATGTTTTGCAAGCGAACGCAAAGTTTCTGAGAGGAACGCAAAGCGTTTTAGAAGCGAACGCAAAGTTTCTCAGAGGAACGCAAAGCGTTTTGGAAGCGAACGCAAAGTTTCTCGGGGGAACACAAAAGTTTTTGTGAGCTAACACAAAGTTTCTCAGAGGAACGCAAAGCGTTTTGGAAGCGAACGCAAAGTTTCTCGGGGAACACAAAAGGTTTTTGTGAGCGAACACGTTTCTTGGAGGAGCGCAAAATGTTTTGCAAGCGAACGCAAAGTTTCTCAGAGGAACGCAAAATGTTTTGTGAGCAAACGCAAAGTTTCTCAGAGGAACGTAAACGTTTTTGTGAGCGAACACAACGTTTCTTGGAGGAGCGCAAAATGTTTTGCAAGCGAACGCAAAGTTTCTGAGAGGAACGCAAAGCGTTTTGGAAACGAACGCGAAGTTTCTCGGAGGAACGCAAAGCGTTTTGGAAACGAACGCGAAAGTTTCTGAGAGGAACGCAAAGCGTTTTGGAAACGAACGCGAAGTTTCTGAGAGGAACGCAAAGCGTTTTGGAAACGAACGCAAAGTTTCTCGGAGGAACGCAAAGCGTTTTGGAAACGAACGCAAAGTTTCTCGGGGGAACACAAAAGTTTTTGTGAGCGAACACGTTTCTTGGAGGAGCGCAAAATGTTTTGCAAGCAAACGCAAAGTTTCTCAGAGGAACTGAAAACATTTTGAAAAGAATTAACTTATTATTTTTCCTCCCTTCTCATATTTTTTTCCCACCAACATGTCCCTTTAGGGGCTCTGTATAATAATTAGCAGAGTTAGTACTTAATTGTATAAAGTGTAACTCTGGAGGTGCTATGTAACTAACATGCACTTACTAAATAATTAGGGTTAGGGTTAAGGTTTGGTTTAGGGTTAGTTGCATGCATAATTGACTGATGCTAACTAAATGTAAAATGTGTAACAGGGACACTGTAAAATAATGTGTTACCTAATGTATTAGTAAATGCTGTAATTATCATGCCAACTAATGTAGTTAAGGATCCGGAGCTACAAAGCAAGAACCTATGAGCAATATAATTTTCCTAAGGAAGTTTTAGGGACAATGCTGGTACTTAAGAGACAGATAGTCAGATAATTGAGAATGTCATTAAGCATCCTAAACTATTAAAGAGCAACAAATGAGCAATAAAAAGAGAAGAGCACACAATAGACAGCATAGAACACGAGTCCGCCTTTAGAAAAGACCCTAGTTATCTCACGAGTGTCTAGGAGAAACATCTGCAACAAACTTGATACTTGATAAAATATCACGGAGATATTTAAGTCAACTGAACAGAACTGCAACTGAAAGAGCAATTTTCTTTTAGTGTACTCTTATATGTTTCTCCTTAGGGTTAGTTCACCCAAAAATGAAAAAATTGTCATCATTTACTCCTCATGTTGCTCCAAGCCAGACTTTTGTTCATCTTCGGAACACAAATGAATGAAATCTTAGAGATTTCTTTACCTCCATTGACAGTCTACGCAACTACCACTTTGATGCTTCAAAAAGTGATCGTTAATCCAATCCATATGAATTGAGCGGTTTATTCCAAACTTTCCGAAGAGACACAATCACTTTATATGTCGAACAGCTCAAACGTGCTGCGTAACATGAGAATGAACCTCATTGGTTCTTGCTGAAGCTCAAATGTGCTGTGTAACACAAGAATAAACCTCATTGGTTCCTACAGAATCTCAAACATGATGCGTAACACGAGAATGAACCTCATTGGTTCTTGAGGAAGCTCAAACGTGCTGCATAACACCAGAATGAACCTCATTGGTTCTTGAGGAAGCTCAAACGTGCTGCATAACACCAGAATGAACCTCATTGGTTCTTGAGGAAGCTCAAACGTGCTGCCTAACACAAGAATGAACCTCATTGGTTCTTGAGGAAGCTCAAACGTGCTGCCTAACACAAGAATGAACCTCATTGGTTCTCACATGTCAAACGAACATGCTCAAGCTTCCATTTATCATATCTGATGTGTGAGTTGATGAATGTTTATATGTGAATAAAAGCCTACATTCAATCTGTTCATTATAAAGCGATCGTGTCTCTTCAGAAAGTTTGAACTACACTGCTCAATTCCTATGGATTCGTTTTTCGATCTCTTTATGAACTTTTGGAAGCGTCAAAGAGGTAGATGCGTAGACTGTCAATGGTTTAAGATTTAATTATCTTGTGTTCTGAAGATGAATGAAAGTCTTATATGTTTGGAAAAACATGAGGGTGAGTAAATGGTGACAGAACTTTTATTTTTTGGGGAGAACTAACCCTTTAAATTGCTTAGGAGAAAAACAAATGAGACATTTGTTGAGATACAGTAAAAGTATAGAGCTATATTATTCAAACGTTTGGGGTCGGTAAGAGCGTTTGGGGTCGGTACGTTTTTGAAATAAATCTCTTATGCTCAACAATGCTGTATTTATTTGATCAAAATACAGCAACAAGAGTACAAGAAATATTATTACAATTTAAAATAACAATGTACAATGTAAAAATTTAATTTATTCCTGTGATTAAAGCATCATTACTCCAGTCTTCAGTGTCACATGATCCTTCAGAAATCATAGTAATATGCTGCTCAAGATACATTACTTATTATCAATAATGAAAATGGTTATGAATGAAAACTATTTTTAATTGGTAGTGTGCATAGCATAGCTCTGAACATATGCCAGTCCCTCCTGAAAAACGTGATTATGCGATTGCATAATTCAATGCCTAATCAGCCGCATTTTTTCAAATACGCCGCACTTTCGCCACATAAATTGCAGATTACTGCACACAAAATATGCAGGGCTTGCATGATTTCATAATTTGTTCATTCGTTGCAAAAAAGTCGCATATATTTTAGCAGAAAGTTAAAAAATGTTGCGTTTACTTCACACAAGAGCAGCCATTTCCCCCGATGGGAACGTTATGAAGTGACGTAATTACGCGACGTGAACATCGAAAAGCTGCAAACCATGATGAAGCACGCGCAAATCATTCTCATTTGCCAACAAAAATAAGCAAAAGGCCGCGCAAGCAGTTTCCCGGTGTGTTACATGACATTCAGGAGTTGATGCAACTTCACAGTTGTAAGATTGCACTTTTTTGTTACCAGTGGGTTAAATCATACTAGTTTCAAAAACCTTACAGTTGTAAGAATATTAGTTGTATGTACTATATATACAGTAAGAGATTGCACTTTGTGCATTGGAAGCACAAGATGTCTGTTTTGTGTAGCTACCTCTGTAAAACAGGAAGCACACTTTTTTTTTTTTTTCTATTTTATTTATTCATTTTTACAGAAGTTGTAGCATATTCCTTTTGTCAAGCTACAGAACTTGTTTGACTCCACAATGTTTTGTAAGTTTGAGCCATGTGTTTATTAAGGTCTGAAATTAAACAAGATGAGAACTTAAATATCCCCAGCACTTTCTGTGATGTAACATGCTTGCTTATCATAGGAAGTTTTAAGAAATGACTCTTTACATTAAGGTAGCAGCCTAGTGAGAATAGGGTGTTGGGGGAATCACTTTTTTTATTTCATTGCATAAAATTGCATTAATATCCTGCATATTCCATCGCATTTTTTAAGAAAACATGCCATAAAATCAAGGATTTTTGCCTGCAACAATCACAAAAAAAAATCACATTTTTCTGGAAGGACTGATATGCTCAAGTTCATATTTATTAAGATTTGATGTGCAAATATGCGCAGTTTGTGACACTTCAATCTCTTCTGAAACTCCATTTGCAATCCATGTAATCTTATTGCGTAAAAAAAAAAATATATATATATATATATATATATATATATATATTAGGGCTGGGTATTGACACCAATTTCACAATTCGATTCGATTTCGATTCACAAGCTTTCGATTTTCGATTCTTTTCAATATCGATTATTTTGGATATGTATCAGGTATAATAAATGGAAAATTTTCTTAAGGAAAACAAATTTCTGAACTAATGTTGTAAACTATGGGAGTCAGTGGATACTACATTAGCCTACTAATATTGAAGGTACAAATTAACAGATTTGTATACAAATACTTAAATGATACTATATTATTATATATATAAAAAACATAATTAAGTTATAATAACTTTACAATTACATAATCATAATTCTACTCCAATTAGATTTTTGAAATATAAACATTTAAATGGTGGCTGCATAAAAACTCCCCAGATTTATTCATACATACATGCATTAAATGCTGAAGAACATTGACAATGAATAGCCTATGTGGTGAATATAATTAGCAAAATGCTCCTCTCTAAAGTAAATTGTTCTAGCTGACTAACGAGTTTATGGACATTGGATATGGTTTTTCTGAAGAAAATGTGACGTAACATGACATTTACAAGCTGTTTTACTTACATCTATCTGCGGTTGAAACACTGATTGAGCTTTTCTATGTGACATGATACGGATGTTGGTAAGTTGTCCTGTATCTTTTAACACACTTTCAGAAGCTCCTTCATGTTTATTTCACGCTGTTACTGGTATAAGGCGGAAGAGAAGATCCGTTCATGTTTGCTCCGCCGGTTTATGTTTTTGAATTTCGTAAAAAAATCGACGTAATTTGAAATCTGAGACTTTGTTTCATATCAATAGTAATAAAGCACAAAGATTATTGCGATTTATTGGATGGGAGGCGTGCTACAATGTTTATTTCATTCATTAGCTGAAAACAGGATGACTAAACGATTCTTGGGATTTAAGAATCGATATTGTTTTGTAAAAGTGAGAATCAATTAAAATCGAGAAATCAATATTTTTTACCCAGCCCTAATATATATATATATATATATATATATTATATTTACAAACTCTTTCCCCGCCAGCGTTTTTGTAAAAAAAAAAGTTCAATCATCTTTTATCATTTTCACAAAAGTTTCATGGCCCCCAGAATATTTTACTGTACGAATATCTGAACATGCAATATGTCAGAAGAAAGAACAGAGCCTCTGATTCAACACTTGAATTCATAAGTTTCATAAAATAGCAAGATTTGAGCAAAATCGTGTTTTTGTCAAAGGCTACATCTGGATGGGATTCAGAACGATGATCAAAACACAGATGGAGTAGATGGAGTCCATCAACACCCCCAAAGCTTCACAGTCCTGTAGCTCGTCCTGGGTCGACATTTCATTCAGTAACATTAGGCAGTTTTGATTTATATGCTGTTTAATGTTGATTTTACATACGATTGCATTTGATATCGTTTGTTTCTGCTTATTTTTCGCCTGTGTTTTGATGAGGAGATTCTGTACTCTTCAGAAGATGTGAAATAGCACCCCCTACTGTATAACAGAGAAAACACAGAAAATTCCGTCAATGGCGGAGAAAGAGTTAAAGGAATCTTTTTTTCCTCATACAAAAAAAAAAAAAAAAACTATTGTTAAGACGGAATCGAAGATTTGTGCAAAGATTCTGAGCAAGTGAGCTGAACTTGACAGCGGATGTACTGTGGCGACCATCCGTCTGACAGGCTGTAGCTCTGCCCGCCGGCCACACCACTGCACATGACACATGAATAGGTAATTTTACCTTTGCGTTACCAGGGTCGTGACCTATGACCTCGGAGGTCTCAGCTGTCAGTGCCGGGATCAGTTTCACCCCTTCTCTCGCTCGCCCTGTCAGACGCTTCAAAAGTCAGCGACAACATCCTCCTCACCACCCCTGCGGCTCTAAACACACACTCTCACACACACATACACACAAACAGAAGCTGCCAGAGACTGAAGCAGAAAGAGAGAAAGAGAAAAAGCAAAGATGGTGACCTTCCTGCTTCATGGCAGGAGCTCAGTCCCAAGAGCAGTCGAGGGATCTTTTGATATTTCAAAAAGTGTCATGTCTTTTTTTTTTCCATGAGACTCTCTCTTTTTTTTCCCTTATTGTTACACACTGATATGTCACATTGTTGTTGAAATGAAATGCAACACTTCCCGAGGTTGTGATTTCCTTGTTTGTGGGAAACCCAGTAGTGTCACCTGTACAGCTGACAAGTTTTTAGCTCAGAGTCTCTCTGCCGTTCACCGGAAGCCTTGGTTACACATTTCAAAGGATGGCGAGAGGTGCGGGAGTCCGGAGAGGCCGACAGTCGCTGTTCTGTTTTCATCCGCTCGGGTTTTTATGTGCATTTACAAGCTCTGGACTCGTACAGGTGAAGAGCTGCTTACCAGAGCGTTCAGCCGTTTCTTTGTTTCCCACCAATTTAAGCAATAACTCATGGAGTCTCATCTCAGCCTCAAAGAATGCTCTTTTTCATTTCGGTTGTATCACAATATAATAGCTCATATATTATTTGTCACATGCACATTAAATAAGTAAACGTTTTCTTTGACTTAAGATGGCACAAGTAATATTTCCATCTCATTCATTTACCTGGAACAACATATCCAAAACCAAAATCATAAAATGATAGAGCAATGAAATGTGTATAAGATCCTTTATCTTTATATTATAACAAATAATATGTTTCATGTCATATTATATTATCTTTGGCATTAATATCTCATTTGAGTTTATTTTTTTGTTTATTTATATTAAAAAGTGTCTGTCTTGAGCATTTCTTTTTTCATTTCATATTATTAAATAACATTTGTTAATTTATTTTCATGTAATATTTATTACTTAAATATTCATTTTATAATGATTATTCTTTTTTATTAATCCCTTTTCCAAAACACTTAGTCACAGTATTATTATTTATCAATTTTCCAAACTGCTTATATGTAGGGTTGCAGTATTATTATTATTATTATTTGCATTCTTATATTCATATTTTATCTTTCATTTACATTTTCAATGCTTGCTCTTTATGTCATTTATAATAATAAATAATACAAATAAAAATGTATACATTAATATCCAATCCAAGGATGAAAAATAAATTTTTAAGTTTGGAATGTGTGCTTTTATAAACTGAACAGATGATCAATAATTATACAGTTTCAAAATGTTAAAAGAAAAGTGTACTGTACAGTTTCAGCGTCAAGCATTAATCTGCTTTAAAGAGAAAGAGAACTGTAGAGAACATTAGAACCAATGATCAAATCTGTAGTGGTGGATGTATAAATATAATAAGTTCACATAATCACTTCAAAACAGAACAATTTAAACACGGGTCTCTATTGGAAGACCATGTTAAATAGAGCGAATTTACATTTTAAGCATGTGTGCCTCTTTTAAAAGTCTGAATCTAACATCCTTTGAAATGTGTAACCAAGATGACATCCAGCTCTGTCTTTCTTTGTCATTTTCACTTTCATTCCTTTCCCTTTTTTCTTCCTCTCTTTGGATAATGAATGACCAGCGGTGTCCCATCTCATGCAGAAATCATGCTCCATCATCCCGAGCTTTTCCCAGCTCAAGAAGAGGAAACTTGATTTTAGAAGAGTCTGACAATATAGCTAATATGAATTTCTTTTCCTGCGCCACTCAACTACCGATGTTTAGATCGCGTTTTTTTTATATGATTCTTTAGAAATGTGAGATTTTTTTTTAAAGAGGTGCATCATTTTGCAAGACTGTTCGCATGGTCTTTAAGATGCGAAGCAAAATCTTTTTCTTTTAAAAATCAAAATCGCCCAGGACATAAGAGCAGAAATTGATTGAATATTTTAGACTGTCTGTATGTGTATTCATTTGCATGATTGATTTATTAATTGAATGTTGATAATGACTACCTTTTGGCAAATCGCTTGAAGTTTATACGATCGATTACAAGAATCAAATCCAAAATAAACTGCACAGATCTTCGTTCGTTGAGGAAGAAACCTAATTAAAACAGGTCCTGTGATTAGATGTCTCCTATACCAGATAATGTGCTATCAGTGATTTAACCTCTGGGCTCTAAACTAACTCTAATTTGAGTGTTTACTTTGAGTATCACAGTGCTGATATGTCTGCAATGTTTGAGGGAAATCATTGCTGATACTGTAAAAAGTATGAATTCATGTATAGTTTCTCCATTTGAACATTTCTCTTCTTCACAGTCTTTGTCTTGAGCTCTCAACTCAGCAGAGCTGATGCTATCTGTGGCATTAGAGCGCCACCATCTGGCCGCCGGCGGCACTGCGGCCACCGTCGACCCTTTCTTCTAGGTTATGCACAGATTATAGTCTATTTACTTAGCAAAACAGCCAATATGTTAAAATCCCCGCCCGCATGCCGGTCTGCAAGGATGTTCGGGGGTGGGGGGTTGTTACGGATGGAGCGGAAAACAATAGCCAGTGTTTGGTTTCTTGTCACCTCTCGTTTAAAACACTCAGGGCTTGGATGCCTTGATATCCATCATAATGCAAGTTTAATGGAGGAGGCCTGGCCTGCTGCTGCCAGAGTCACAGTGGTTGCTGGGGGCTAAAGAGCCAAAATGAGGGGCCTGTCGTGGGGCTTTACATCCAGAGCGGGGCATTGGCTATGCGCAGAAATAAGTGTGCCAATCGATCGCCGCAGTAGGTTGATGGGCGCGTGTCGTTTTGATGGATACGACTGTACCGAGAGGGGAGGTGTGGTGTATATATATATATATATAAAAAAAAGAAGCCCAGATTGCTTGACGATGGACCTGAAAAGATTTTCAGCGAAACGCAGAGAGTCAGAGAGAGAGTGGCAGCTGTGGTCGGCCCTCTACAGGGCGGCAACGGCTGCCTTGATTTATAGTTCCATCTGCTCACCGCGGTAAAGACAAGCTTCCCCCCCATTTGGTTAAAATGAAATGGACCTCAGAGAGCAGCCCTGCACATTTCAGAAAATGTGAAACTTTTTTTTTTTTTTACAGGCGTCTTTAAACAATGGGGTGGTCCGTGCCGGAAACAACGGACAGTAAAACGAGAGGTTAACTCGAGATGAAAAGAATACAGTAGGATAAATTGTTCTAGGCTATTGTTGTTCTCCTTTTTTTGTTGCATCTTTTATCGTCAATTCTTTTTTTCATTCTTTCAAATCAAAGACAGGGAAAGATGAGAGTTTATGACAAAACCTTGAAAGATGAAAACGGCGACTTTATGGCTAATTTCCCCGGGAAATAGATGAAGGCTGGGAACGGGCTCGGATCTCTCTCGGCGTAAATCTCTGCCGTGCCACCCGCGACCCCTGGCCTTGACCTCTGCTTCTGGAGTCGTGCAGACACTTCCTGTGGTGCGGTTTGGGCCGGCGAACACCGCAGCCGTCCTTTCGATCCGCTCTCAGGAAATTCCCGCTGCCAGAACTGTTTCCTGAATGTGAGAAAATCTTTTTTTCAACCTTTTTAAAAGCCTGGCCTTGAACATTAATGTTAATTATAAAGAAAGCAGCACATACTTACTACTACTAGCCCAAAATTTTTTTAAATGATAAAATATTAATTATGTAAATGAATCTAAAAATCTATACACACACACACGCAATTATAAATCAATATATACAGATATTATATTTATATTTCGTAAGTTACACAATAAATATAAATACATATAAATTAATAACGTGTAACTTGTATATATACAAATATATTTTGTGTCTTATAAGTTACACATTATTAAAAAAAAATATATATATATATATATGTATTATAACATGTAACTTACAAGATATAAATTATATATTTGTATATACATTTGTAGTTGTAAATATATAAATAATAAATATACAATTATAAATGTATATATACAAAAATATATTTTATATTTATAATTGTATATTTACATACATACATATATATATATATATATATATATATATATATATATATATATATATATATATATATATATATATATATATATTATTTACAATTACAAATGTATACACAAATATATAATTTATATATAAATATATATATAAAAAAAGTTACATATACGTATACGTTATAATACATATATATATAAAATTGTATATTTTTAATTTTTACATTACATATACACAATATGAAAAAAAAAAAAAACATATTAATATAAAATAAATAATTGTATTTGTTATTAAAATAATATTTATTATAGTATAATATTTAAACAAACAACAACATTCCTGATAATAATAACAAAACCGATCATTACCTGCTTCTCTGTCTTTGAGCAGGTTTTTCTTCCTTCTCTCTTTACACCAAAAAGAAAGGAAAAACAGTAAAGTGTTTGAACTTATTCAGAAATAATCCCTTCCTCACTGCGCCTGTCAGTCTGCATAATTTACAACAATTCAGGAAAAAAAAGAAAGAAATACTGACTGTGGACGGAACACTACCTTTCAAAAAAAAACAACAAAAAAAAACAAGCAAGCCTCACTTTTCTGACGACATCAATCACAATTTATGCAAGTGGAAATCCATATGTATGTGATCCCTGCCCAGCTCATTTAAAGATAATGCCGAGCCTCATGTTGTGGACATGGCCGGAGTGTTTTATTTCCTGCGCTTGACTGTATTAACCCTAGGGGCACAATATCTCTGTACAGCTGCCCTAACAGAGTCACAAAACACATTGATTAATGCTTGGCAGCGGACGGCGCTCCCAATGATCCGCTAATGAGAAGTGATAAGCGCACAGACACACACACACACACACACACGGCCCCGCCATTGAAGTTGGCAGAATCTATTCTAATAAGCCTGGGTCCAAAGAGCAGCACAGGGACCCCCTGCAAGAACAAGCGTGTGTGAGTGTGTGTGTGTGTGTGTGTGTGTATGCATATACTGCAGAGTTGCACGTCGCTGCTCTGCACACAAGGAAAATCCAGAAGGAAAGTGCAAACTCCTTTGAGGGCGATTTAATAAATAGACGGCCGTTTGCATCTCAGGGCTGATTTGTGCGAAGCGATGGACTGCTGGAAAACGTTTATTGCCCTCGGACCATTCTGATAGATTTCTCTGCCTCAGCTTGAGAGGGGAGCTACAACATAATGGACTGTTTGACAAGCAGAATATTGATACATGAAATTCCTTTGCATCCATCAAAATATTTCCATCATGTGACAGCTGCAGCGTGGAGGAAAAGAAAAGATGCAGACAGGCTAAAAAAAAGGGCTTTCACTGACACTAATAGCAGCTCTCCGCAAACATCTCCAGCAATCAGCAATAATAATTACAGCGACAACACGTGTAATTTGCCAGCAAATATCTTCAGGAAAGACTTCGGCGATCTGTGTCGGGCGGACGGGAAGGGCTGTTGACAAATTAACAGCGTATGAAAATAAACGGCAGGGATGTTTCACATGCAGCCTCTGCTGCAGAGCCGCATTTGTCTTGGAGGGACTCCAGTCGCCGCTCGCACAAGCGCTACAGTTTAGAGCCGGGGCTCTCGGCTAATATTTACACGAGACCAAGGCCTTACTGACAAACGCCCCGTGCTGGGTGTGCTCGCAGGTCAAAGGTCACCGAAAAAATACCGCCTTGGAGAAACGGGCTCCGGGATTTAGAAGCAAAACAAAACACGCATGTGGAAAATCCAGCAGCGGGAACCCGAGTCTCCTAAGCTGAAACAGATTTCATTTACTTTCCAGCATGAAAACACTTTGATTATTTTACACAAGTGATATATAATTATACATAAAAAGACTTTGATTTGCAGTGTTTCATTTATTCCTTAAAACAAATGTTTTATATGTTAAACATATTTGTCAACCCAACTTTGGGATCAACATCAAAAGTCGTTCAGAAAAAGGGAAAAACAGCAGCAATGGCCAGTGGGAAAAAAGATGGGTAACACTGTGTCCTTGTTACATAGTCATAACAGTAAAGTATGCATAATTACATGCAACTCACCCTCAACCATATACATGTAGTTCATTAATGTTACTCAGTACTTAAATATATAATTACACTGTAACAAAATAAAGTGTAACCAAAAGATTTCGATTCAGTTTAAACTGCATCTCCTAAAAAGTTAAAACCTCCCAAGAAAATAGCAAACGCACACATTTTTTAATAACAAAATGCCACCGTAATACTTAAAAAAAAACAGAGCACATGCTCTTATTGTTGTCAGTCTGTTCTCCCACTTCTAGCTTTGGGATTTCGGAATTCTGAATCAATTCTCTGTCTTTCCTGAACAAAGCCTCACTGGTAGTGAAGATGGAAAATGTGTGTTTGGAGATGCAGTGTTTTGGCAAAACGATCTCCGCACACTTGATTACATTTATTCTACAGAGAGGCTGTGGGTCTCTCTCTCTCTCTCTCTCTCTCTCTCTCTCGCTCGCTCGTCTATCTCAGCAGGCGGATGAAAACCACAGGGTTTGATCAAACATCTCTTATTAGAGATGCCCAATTGAACCGCTCGAGTCCGGGCAGCCCCAAATTCATTTTGACTAACACCAAATTGACGGTTAAAACATCAGCGTCCTTGTAAACGGCGCTTTTGTAAAAGTCACAGAGTGAGACCAAGGACTCGGAGGTCAAATCATTTCACCATTTAATTCCGATGAAAATGTCTGTTGTGTCTGAACTGTTTGCTTGCTTTTGTTTCGTTTCTTTCCTGCCAGCTGGACTCTAGAGGAGAGAGAAATGTTTTCGACAATGCTCCCCCCCTTTTTTCAAACCTGCGTATCAGTATTCCCATGGCCGCGTGGTCCTGAGTGTGTACATATAAAAATAGGAGGCCTGTCATTTCACATTCATTAAGTGTGAAACTCAGAAATTAATAATGTAAAAATACACTTTTTAATTAGTCTTACATTGGGCCCAATGTACTAAAACGGGATCAGGCGCTCCCAGCAGACTCTCTTAATAAAGCATTAGTCTGTGATGTGCAAGCACTGACAGGTAGAAGGACTAAGGAGTTACTTTTCTACTCACATGAACAAATCAAAATCAGTCCTGTTCTATTTAAATGTAATTAACATCAGAGATCTGATTGCACACGAAGGCTGGCAGCAATATATATAGAGTACGGCCGTATGTATATTTTATTACGCACTGTAAGCTCTCTTTCATTACGGTGATTGAGTATGTTTACTCACTAAATGAAACAGACAATCCATTATGAACATATTACTTTATTTACATTAATAAGGCCATGAAGAGATTATGTAGCGTATTAGCTACCTAGATTTGCTATATTGTGGAACGGGATGAATTCTGAGCAATAATCCCATGGGAATCGACCTTTGAAGATGCATCAAAACCATATATGATTGGTTTTTTCAATTGTCTGTTTGTTTTTATGTCATATGGAAGAAGCTAAATCAATCATTGTTACAAATGAGGTCAAATGCATTCATTCATGCTGACCTGTATATTTATCAATAAACTATATCTTGTTTCAGGAATTATAAAAGCAATACATGTTTTGTTGGGTAAAATAAAAAAAAATTACTCAACTTTTTTTTCCTAATGTAATTGAAGAAATGAAATAATGTTAATATTAATTAAATACAATATTTCTCAGCTAATAAATCCAAATATGTATGTTAACTATTAAAAAAATACTATAATAATGAACATAATAATAATGATATACAACATTTTTTTAAGTAATTAATTCATACAGTATAAATACAGTGTATTTTTTGTTAATTATTATTTTATTTAATTATTTGTAATTATTATATAAAAAATATATGTATAATTAAAACATACATATATATATATATATATAAATAATACACATAATAATATATAATATATCAAATAATATTTTCATTATGATTTATTATTATCATTAGTATTATTGTCATTGTGCAATACATTTCATTGCATATCACGTGTGTATATTTTCTTATCTCTGTAGATGTGTGTGTGTGTGTGTGTGTGTGTGTGTGTGTTCTGTTCTGTCTGGAAATAGGACAGAAGTGTGTGAAGAGGGAAGTATGTGATGTCCTGCTGTACTGAGACTCCTCTGCAACCCTCAAAAACACTGCAGCGGTGCTAAAATAATACAACGGGCCAGAGACAAAGAGGGTTTCAGCTCTATATGGCATATTTGTACCTGCATGCCATGTGTGTGATATAATGAATCCTGCCTGATCTAAGCGAATCCAACACCGCCGTGGAGCTGTTTTCGAACAGGCTTGCATTGCCCTTGCTCCCTGATGAATCCCCAAAGTGAGGTGGGCACCTTTGCGATTGAGCACACAGCTATTAGGCCGAGATCACCCGGCACTCCCTAATTTGAAATAATTAAATCTTTCCTCCTGTCCTCCAAATCCCCTTGAAATATTCATGCTCAGGTTAGAGTTGGCCGGGTGAACGGAGGGCTATCACACTCGCTGACACCTCGCTGTCTCTCCACACAACAGCCCACAGATGCCGCGGCGTTTAAGAGCAGATTAAAACTGACACTAATTATAATCTGACTTGTGTTATATAACTTAGATGCTCAGGTGAATCCCCGGACCGTTCGCCCGCGTTGACAGATCCTGTCACTTTTGCTTAGGGGCCGAATTACGGGTGGAACGAGGCTCTCGTCTGCGCTGCTCTGCGCTCAGGCCGGCTGCCAAATTGGCAGAGGATTCAGACACAACTACATCCCTTTTTTATTTAATTGAAGTGCTAATGAACGGGGAGACGGAGACTGCCAGTCTCGCGCAGGAAAAAAAAAAGGGAAAAAACTGAACCAAAGAGCTTTGAGAGACACGAGGCCTGAGCTGGATGAGATAGCGGCTTCACCAGAGCACCTTTTACACTTTAAACAGACGAGCCATAAAAACACTTGAGCTGCTACAGATCTGCATCTATATTGTGTGTCTGTGTTTTCATTGATCTGATGGGACCAGTCATACAAAGTGCACTAATGTCCAAATCTGCTGTCCATTAGAGCCTGAAAGTACATGATATTAACCTGGTCAATCTGCCTGCTTCAGAACTCACTCACACGTGGGATTTCAGAGAGAGAGAGAGAGAGAGAGAATGAAAATACCGGTAACGGCAAAACCATCTTTCCCTCAATCCTGATCCTAAATGTCAATCATAAAATACTGAAAAAACATGTCTTTAAAGATCTTTCTCGACTCAGGCAAAGACGTTTTTGTCTTAACTCAAAGCTACACTTTTGAGTTATTGACGTACGGAATAGTTCTCACACTTTTTACTCCAATGAATATTTTCACTATACATAAATATATAAAGTTTTATTTTTAAATTGATTTTCTATATACAAACCTCAAAGTCTGGACTATAAAATAATTTGGAAAATTTCCATCGCTATTACTCTGGTTTAAAGAAGAAAAAAAATGGTCAGCTTTTTAGAATTATCATCAATAACTATGAAACACAAAATTAATTCATAAAATATAGGTAAAGTATGACATTTTCAAAGCATGGTTTTGGTCACCGGAAATCCTTGCAACTAACCCACTTCGGTAGATTAGGGTCCAATTCTCACTATTAACTATGATTTTGCCTCAATAAACTCCTAATTACTGCTTATGAATAGTTAGTAAGGTAGTTGTAAAGTTTAGGGTACACTGTAAAAAAAGTACTTAAAAAGTATGCAGCCTGGTTGCCTTAAAATTTTGAGTTCATTGAAATTAAAAATTTGAGTTAATTCAATGAAGGAAATTGGTTTAATAAATAGAAACTCAAAATATTATTGTATCTGAACCACATAAATACATAAAAATGTTGTAATAAATCATGAAAATGGGATGTAGAATATGGTCATACAGAATAAGGCATAAATATGTGCTTTATAAACGGTCAATATCCTCAATGATAATAAGCATAGTTAATAGAGAGAACTGGACCCTAAAGTGTTACCCCCATTTCTTTTGTAAAGATGTGGATTTAATAATTGCAATATGGTATTTACGTTAAAGCTCCATTAATATTGATGGTGATGATGGTGAAATAATTCCCTGTATGTGCTCTAAATGTAATATTAGAGTGATTTTTGTTTCAATATTGTCAATAAACATTCTTTTAAAACGAGTTACTGGAACATTAGATTTCAGACAAAGGCCCAAGAAAACAAATCAGGCGGGGCAAACTGCTACCTCGGTAATTAATAAATTAGTGTTCAATTACATAAATGTCAAGTCTGTTATAGTCAAGTTCCAGCCAAGTTCAAGTATTCATGTCATGTCGCGTTTTAGTGGATTAATGTTACAATACAATTACAACATATAAAATGTTAGAACTTGCCCTGAGCAATATTTTACTTGGGTAAAATATGTATTATATAGTTGAATTATGCCTTTTAATCCCTTGTAATGCTCAAAATTAAGTAGGGTAAACTTAAATTA
Source organism: Romanogobio albipinnatus (assembly GCA_023566225.1). Lineage (NCBI taxonomy): Eukaryota > Metazoa > Chordata > Actinopteri > Cypriniformes > Gobionidae > Romanogobio > Romanogobio albipinnatus. The sequence continues at coordinate 5,252,896 of CM042257.1, read as the reverse complement.
AGCAACTTTTATGAGTTTTTAGAACTTTCTTTTTCTTTTGAGTTCACAAAACTGACACATTTTAAGTAATCAGAATTGTTTTATTGTTTTGAGTTTTATGAACTTGTTTCTTTTAATTTAGACAAACTTAAATGTACCTGAAACTGGGCTGGGATTTTGTTATTTAATGTTTTTTTGTGTAAGATTAAAGGGATAGTTCACCCAAAAACAATTTTTATCTGTTTATGAATGTTTATCTGCTTACCCCCAGGGCATCCAAGATGTAGGTGTCTTTGTTTCTTCAGTAGAACACAAATGAAGATTTTCAACTCCAACCGTTGCAGTGTGATAGTCGTATAATGCTTGTCAATGGGGATATTTTAGAGTATGAGAGCAATGAGACATACAAATCCTTATTAAACCATCCGGCTCGTGGCGACACACTGATGTCTTAAGACACGAAACGATCGGTTTCTGCGAGAAACCGAACAGTATTTATGTTATTTTTTTACCTCTTATCAGACGAATGTCATCTAGTATTCCCAGCGCCATAACTTCCGGCGAATAAGGTCAAAATACTGGCGTGATCAAAGATATATAAACATAGATTCCTCATTCGATCGATCCAGGCAGGCACTAATGAGGAATCTATGTAAATATTTATGATCACATCGGTATTTTGCATGTATTTTGACCTTATTCGCCGGAAGTGATGGCGCGGGGACGGCTGATGCAGAGCCATAGAAAAAAATTAAATACATTTTAAAATATGGATATTTTTCTTACACAAACGATTCGCTCTCAGAAGGCCTTTATTAACACCCCGGAGCCGCGTGGAGCACGTTATTTGACGGACAGATGCATTTATTTATGGACTTCAAAAACAGAGGAACTATTACTGCTATTATAACGCTTGGATTAGCCAGAACATTTTTATTATAACTCAAATTTGATTCGTCTGAAAGAAGAATGTCATATACACCTCGGATGACTTGAGGGTGAGTAAATCATGGGCTAATTTTCATTTTTGGGTGAACTATCCCTTTAGTGTTAAGTGTGAATGTTTAATGTTTTCTATGCTATTTAGAAGAGTTCTGCTTACTTAAGCTTTCAATTTCTTAACTTAAACATTCTGATGTAACTGATTACCTCCAATTTTTTAAGTTTCGCCAACTTATTCGGGTTTACAGTGTAACCTATAGTTGTTTGAAACCACTGCTATAAAAATGATCGTCTCAAAACCTATATGAAAACGTACTTATGTGACAATAGCCCTGGTCTTCCCTTTGTAAAATATGCCAGCAATATTTCATTACAATCTGTCATGATCCAATCAATTCCTCATGCGTCACATTCTGGGTCAGCGTTACAGGATTTAACCTATATTAACCCGGGTCAGATCCCATATGTGACACTTCGTCTCGCTCTGTGCTGGGGCAGCCGTATTTATGACCGTTAATGAGAAAGTAATTAATTCCTCATTTATAAAGAAAAAAAACAGGAGATGAATGGAGCAATTTAAAGACTATTAGTCAAAGTGAATAGATGAGAGCCGAGTACAAATGTACAGGTTCAAAATCACACGCTCAGATTTGATGGAGAACTTTTTCATCAAGATTTTTCACTGAAAGAGTATTATAAACATTTTCCTTGCAATGAAAATACAATTACTAAACGTTAAACACGCCAGTCCCGCTACGCAAATCAGTGCTTCTCAGCTGGTCTTATGTCATATAAATCACAGCTATACGTCTGCTGAAATCTTTCAAACGTTTTCTGCGCTCTGCGGACATTTGCGCTCTGTTTCAAGCTCGCTTTCTTGCATTAAAGATTCCTGATCTTCAGCAGATGCTGTTGTCAGAACAGATAGCGGCTGTGTGTGTAGACAGGACATCATATGAGCAGATATAATGCATTTGAAACGCAGAGCTCACCCACAGTATTAACCACATAACATTTTAATGTACGCTGGGTAAGTCCGCAGTGATTGATTCCCCCTCAGGCGCTAACAGCCCTCCTAAGGTTTTGTGGAAATGCTGGCACAACGCTTTGGGAGCGTCTGACTGTGCTTGAGCTCTTGAGATCCTGCCTGTTCCTTGTTCCTCATGCTAGCGCTGTAACTTATTCATAACTTATTAACTCAGGGCCTGGCAGACTGAATCACTCTGACTGACTCTGAGGAACTAGATAATGTGACTGACTCTGGCTATAACACTAGCAAAGGACTGTTGCTCTTTTGAGTTTGCACAGTTGGCGGACAGTAACTAAAGTGTATACTGTACATGCAGTCTGCAACAGGATGCTTGTTTTTCTGTTCTCTCCCAAATGGAGCCTATTGACACTAAATAATGACAGTTTCCAAACAGGTTTCTCAAACACTCCTACTAACAAAAAGGCCTGCGGGAATTGTGGTAAATGTTATTGAGTACATCACTGTGTCTGATCACTCAAAACACTCCAAGACCACAGTGTTTAACTCTTCGCGACTTCGACATGCAAATGCTTTGCATACAATGGGCTTCACTTTAAACTTTTATGAGAAAAAGTACTTTAACAGTGAAAAAGTCCAATGTCCAAAATGAGTTTTTGCGTGCATATGATACGCACTGTAAACCGATTGGGTAGGTTTAGTGGTGTGGGTTACGTGACGCCACGCCATAAAGTGCGTATCATATGCACGCTTAAACTTCGTATCATATGCACGCAAAAACTCACTTTGCGTATAAATTGCACGATAAACACACTTTCATGTGATCAGGCTGTTTGTTCTATTGATCTAAAAGGTACAAAAAATATTTTTGTTACGAAAAAAACTCAACCGAAAAAACAGGTTTGAAAATGTCTTGCATGCCAACACGCAAATAATATATTTTTATACAAATAATAAATAATATTTTCAAGACTAAAAAAGAACTGATTTTATTATTATTTAATTATTAAAAGTATTTATTTGAAATATTCTATTATTTCAAATGAAAAATAAGTCATTTAAATGCATTACTCTTTTCCTAAACACAGATTTTAAGGCATTTTTCACCCTCATTTTATTCTCATTTATTATTATTTTTAAATAAATTAATACATTTAAATATTATATATATATATACACATATTAAATATATATATATTTTCAAGCCTGCAAAATAAATGATTTTATCATAAAATTATTACAACTATTTATTTAAAAATATTCTATTTCAAATGAAAAAAGTAAAATAAACTTAATAATGCTTATTTATTGGAGATTTCTTCATATTTTTTAATAATAATAATTTCATGACTATCATCTCATTATTAATTTATTACAAATATTTACTTGAAAAAAAAAGATATTTCAAATGTAAAAAAAAGTTTTTAAACCCTCATTTTTTTTTTTTTTAAATAAATACACATTTAAAAATATATATTTTATAGCCCACAAAATAAATCATTTTATTATTCAATTTTTTTTTTTTTTTTTAATATTCTGTTATTTCAAATGAAAAAAGTATATTTATAATGAAAAAGAAGAATTAAAGGCATACATTTTGTGACGTCTAAATGTTAAACATAAGCTCATTTAACCAGTGACGCTACATCATCACGGAAACACAATTCGCCACTGAATTGTACTTCCTCTTAAATTTAAACCATTTTGGAAATGAGGAAAATCACATTCAGATCAGTATCAAAATATTAAAAGTGTTTGCGTTTTGTTTGTTTGTTTGCTCCACCTTTAACCGATGTCTGACGAGTGAGAATGTCTTAAATATAAAGCCACCAAACAACAGCTGGGAGTGAAATGAAACCGGTGACCACGCCAGCGCTTGATCACGGAACAACCGCGGCATCTGTGTGTGTATAAGTGTGTGTGCATAAGAAGGAGGATTCTTGTCAGTTTGTGTTGCGCTCTCTCCTATCGCTCGTGGGACCTTGTGGAGACCGCCTGCAATCGGCCCACTTGAGACCATCACAGCTGTCAGATAAAAATCAATTGAATTTTAAAGGGCTTTAAAGTAAATATTTAATTCTTGCCTTGGGAACCAATTAAGTGTGGAGAGTGAACTCAGAGGCACTGGTTGAACTGGAGATGTACTGGAACCAGCTGGTGAGCAATGGGGATCAAATGAGGTGTGGGGAGAGGGGCGCGCGCGGAAAAAGATGCAAATCTTTGCCGCGTACATTCGCTCTCAATTACGTATTGATGTTTTAAAGATGCGGCGAACTTGTAGTGGCAGAAAGGGGCTGGGAGATCTCCAGAAAAGGTGTGTTGCACAGCGAGCTGCCTGCTAGCTTGTTTACCGTGCGTGTTTGTTGCTATTTGCTTTGTGGCTGATGTAACTCCCGCCGGATTGAGTCGGGCATGTCGGAGCATGCTCAGAACAAGCTAAGGCCCAAACAAGTGTGTGCACTGGTGTGTACTGGCGTGTGGAAGAGAAAAGCATATATTGAATGAGACGTGGATGTTTGAACACTATAGATGCACATATACATACCCATATACATACATACATATGTGACCCAAGACCACAAAAACAGTCGTAAGGGTGATTTATATATCATCTGAAAGCTGAATAAATAAGCTTTCCATTGATGTATGTTTGTTAGGATAGGACAATATTTGGCCGAGATACAACTGAAAATCAGGAATCTGAGGGTGCAAAAAAATGAGAAAATCGCCCTTCAATGTTGTCCAAATTAAGTCCTTAGCAATGCATATTACTACTAATAATATATTTTTGATATATCTATGGTAGGAAATGTACAACAGATCTTTACTTAATATCCTTGATTTTTGATGATTTTTGGCATAAAAGAAAAATTGATAATTTTGAGCCATACAATGTATTGTTGGCTATTGCCACAGATATACCCATGCAACTTTTTGTGGTCCAGGGTCATATATATTTTGCAGTTTGCTCCATTTTTGGTTGTCATACAATTTTTAGTGATGTTGGAAGGAAAAGCTCACTCGCCACAGTGCGTCAATGCACTATTTTGAATCAGAACATGAACACAAATAACATATGAGAGCTTCAGAGGAAGATTTTCAGTGAATATGACTTCAGTCATTCACACAAAGCTATATAGTCTTTTGAACTATATATACTCTTTGAAGAAAAGGTTCTATATAAAACCTCCAATGGGGGTTCCATCATGTTAATTTTAATTAAATGTTATGAATGAATATGCATTCGTCTCATAAACATATTTTAGCACTAGAACAAATTGAAATAACCTGTTAAACATTAAAGTGTTATGCAATCATTTAAGATGTTTCTCCTTATATAGAACGTTTTTGGCATAAAGGGATCTTTATAATTGAGTTCTATATAGAACACCACGGAACCTTTATTTTCTAAGTGTACTTTTATTGTCTTTAGAGCTATGAATAGTTTCTTAATTCAGTAAAATAATGTTCATGCTTGGCTGAACTATTCCTTTATGCGTTCCAGTAGTTGCTAATGTAATCGAATTTCGTAAATGAAATGTTTGTAGGAGGTGAGAAACAATGAGTGTTTTTACCGTCTGTTTGCTGTGTGTTTGTCTCTCTCTGTCCCTCTTGAGTCGTGATGCCCTGGAGGTGGAGGAACTTACCCACAGCAGGAAGCTGCTCTCTTCACTCGAGACTGAAACAGATGAGCAAACCTCCTCTTTAACCTAACAGAACGGTGTCTAATCCAACAGTTCCTCAAGACGGACCCCAGATACCTGATTATATGTGTGGAGTGAAAGAGAGAGAGCCGACAGGACAGGGAGAGAGGATGTGTGATTGTTAAGCACTTTTGACTACTCGAGACAAGTTATCACTGCCTTAGCACTCAACTTTAAATAAATCAATAAATAGTTTAAAAAATCAATTTTAAAAATGCTAATTGCACATACACACGGTTCAAAAAGTTTGGGGTCTGTAAGATTTTTCTCTTATGTCTCTTATGATCAATGGTACAGTAAAGCAATATTATTACAATTAAAAATAATTGTTTTCTATTGTTATATGTTGTAAAATGTAACTTATTCCTGTGACGCAAATCTGTATTTTTTAGCATCATTACTCCAGTCTTCAGTCACATGATCCTTCATTTGAATATGCTGATTTGGAGGTATTCATTTAGAAAGTTCAAAAGAACAGCATTTATTTGAAATAGAAATATTTACCGTCACGTAATTGAAAAGTAATCCACATGGCTCCAGGGGGATAATAAAGGCCTTCTGAAGTGAAGTGGCGCGTTTGTGTAAGAAAAATATCAATTTTTTACATTTTATAAAGTAAAATATCTAGCTTCCGACGGATCACCTTCCGTATTCAACTTACGGAAAAAGCGTAACTGACGCGATGTATGACGTCGGACGTAGCGTAAGCCGTTATGTTTTTAGATGACTAGCCTACTGTAACAGTGCCATTAGCTAGATCTAATGTAACTATACACATCACAACATGTAAATGCAGTGGTATGCTGTCATGGCCATCAGTGCCTTCTCTGCTGGCACTGTCAAAATCAAAAATATATATTTTTTTCATAATTAAATGAATGTGTGTCTGAACGTGTCTAAATTCAATTACTGTCTATTTCAGTTAAAATTATATTTTTTTGTGAGGCTGAGCTGTATTTTCATCATCTAAAAGCATCACAGCTCCGTGGACCAGCACTAGTAGAATTACTAGCCTTCGGTTGAAGCTGCCATTTTCCATTGGATCATAACTTTGACTGACGTGGGTCATCAGCCAATAAAATTTTGATGTGTAGTGATAGAACGCCCAAGAGGCCCAGCGATGTGTCGGCGCTACCCCCTGCTGATGTCATCAGTCGTTTGAATTTTTCGCGGGTTGTGAGCGATCTATGTGAAACAAGCTATGGCCGCTGCGGATGATGGGCGGCGCGAGCTTTGCGTGCTTCCTGATGTCAAGCCGGTAACGTTAGCTGACAAGCTGTGTTTTTCTGTGTTTCTTTTGATGTTCTTGTTAGTCTTGTTGGTCTGTTCACCAGTTGCCTAAACGGTGACACTCGAGTGCAGTGGTATCAATAAATAGTTAAATTGCCTTTTTGTCTCGCGTGTCCTTTTATGTTGCTTGCGACCGTCCCAACGAGCACTTTGAATACAGTGCATGATTGTATTTTGTATGTGTGTGTGTGTGTGTGTGTGTGTGTGTGTGTGTGTGTGTGTGTGTGTGTGTGTGTGTGTGTTGTTATGGCAGCGGCGTGGGGTGTGTTGATCGTTAGTGAAGGCCCTGACTGAAACCCCACGGTACGCCACTGTGTAAATGTTGGCGTTATTTTGCAGTAGGCTAGCTGGAGCCATTTACCTCCAGTCTTTGTGCTAAGCTAGGCTAGCGGTGGGTGCGTCAGACAGAGGTATGGCACACACGGAGATGAGAATGGTATGTACACTGCACTGCTCTTCTTATTTAGTATTTTTTTTTGTTTCAGTTCAAATATAAAAAAAAATCTTAAATCAAGATGCATTTACTAGATGAGTAAAATTAGATGAGATATGAAGTAACATGAGATATTTTTTCTTGTCTTCTCTCAGAAAAAGAAAAGAAAAGAGTTTTTGCTTAAAATAAGCACAATTAATAATTTTTGGATATTTAGACTAGAAACAAGACACAATAACTAAGTAAGAAGAGCATTTTTTGCAGTGAGCGTTTTGAACTCCGAGAGGAATTACACTTTCTGCGTAAGTTGAATACGGAAGGCGGTTCGCCGGAAGCAAGATATTTTACTTTATAAAGTTTTAAATATGAATATTTTTCTTACACAAAAACGCATCGTTTCAGAAGGCCTTTATAAACCACCCGGAGCCGTGTGGATTACTCTTATAATGGATGGATGTACTTTTTTGGGCTTCAAATTTTGGGCTGCCATTATAATGCTTAAAAGAGCCAGGACATTTTAATATAACTCTGATGGTGTTCGTCTGAAAGAAGAATGTCATATACACCTAGGATGGCTTGAGGGTGAGTAAATCATGGGCTAATTTTCATTTTTGGGTCCATTAATACTTTGGAGCTATGAACTATAGTTTCTTAAAAATTCAGTAAACGAATATTCATGCTTGGCTGAACTATTTCTTTATGCTTTCCAGTAGTTGCTCATATAATTTGTTTGAGAGTTAGTTGACATGTAGTTGCAACGTTTCTTATAGTTACTAGAATGTCTAAAGTGAAGTGGAGTTTTTTTAAAAAAAAAAATATTTTACTCTATAGTGTCTGTTACATGTTACGTTCATCAGCTGGATAAAATCGTTCTGATAATGATTCCAACGATATCTTTTCTCTATATCGTTATCGTTGTGGTGTGAACTCTGCTATTCTTTAATATTGAGTAAGATTTTTAGAACTACATCTTTATTGTTATCTTTATAGTTATCATCCTTGGTTTGAATGGGCCTTAACGCTATAGTAAGTACTTGTTAATTGATATTACTCAGTACTTAAATGCTTAGTTCGTACATATTTCTACCAATACATTTCCATGACTTTTAAGAAAATATTCACGACCTAACCTTCCATGAAAGTTTGTGTATACATGTAAAATAAGAAAAATTACGAGTTTTAGTAAGAATTCAGTCAGAGAGCACGCACTAAGCGATGACTAATCTGAACGCCTCTAATTGGCCATCACGCTCGACAGAAAAGCGTGTGATTGGTTATAATGCGCAATGCTGCAAAAGGAAATCTGACGGAATGCAGCAGTCGGGTGGATCGAAGGACTGAAGTATGTTTACGAAGTTTCAAAGTTTGTTTAACCAATATTATCACTTAAACATATATTCTATTGCATACATTTTTGAAATACATTTCCATGACTTTTCCAAAACTTGCTGGTTTATTTATTTTTCCAAAACTTTTCCAGGCCTGGAAATTGCTTTTCCAGGTTTTTCATGACCGTACGAACCCTGTAAATGTATATTTACAGTGTAACCAACATTTTAAAATACACATTTTTAAAGGTTTTTAAGTGCAAAGCAGAATGTTCTTGATTTGAACATTTTATATACATTATTATAGACAACAAAATCAAAGAAATTTGACTCCTGCTGTTCCTAGAAAACCTTTGTCCTGGTGCTTTAAAGAACCAACCAACTGATCTGAAGAACCTATAAATGAAACATCAAGAACTTTCTTCAACCTCCAAAGAACCGTACAGCAACTCAAGAGGGAAACAACGCTTCTTGTTCTTCGCTCAGCCAAAGATTCTTCAAGAAACAATTGCAGAATCTTAGATTGTGTATGTTGAGAACACGACTAACAGACTTTGATAAGAGGATAAGAGATGTTGAGTTTGAAGACAGGTTGAGATTGAGAAAAGCTTTGCCATTAGAATTCCATGAACTCTAGAAGAGTTGTAAAACCAGATCCGAATTGTTGTAGCCGACATCAACGTGCAATTGTTGAAGTAAGCCAAAGTCATATATTCTCTTTAAAGTTACAGCGGCGCATGTGAGAGAATCAAATAAAACCGTCGGATCGACACGAATCCTGATATCTGTGACTACAGACGGGCTTTCTGCCGATTTCTCTCTGAAGTGCGAGTTAAAAGAAATTCGGAGATACACCTCAGCAGCAGCAGCAGTTTCCATTCCTGTCACTTAACAATACTATCCACAAGCCTCAGAACTCTAAAAAGCTTAAACTGCGATCTGATGACTGCCGAGGCTAGTCGTACCTCGAAGGGAAATTTAAAACCACCCGCTAAAATGCCTACCCTTATTTCAGCAGTCCTGTCTTCATCTTCCGTCCTCATTGGCTTGACAGATGCTTCTTTGCATCAGTCATTTTTTCCGGCATCTGGAAGAAAAAAGGGATGTGAGAAAGACAGAATAAGAGAGAGGGAAATGGAGCTGTGAAGACGAGAAGTTTAATGTCTTGGAGAAGAAATGGATGAACTGAGGGAAAGACAAGGCCTTTAAGATACAAAAGCACCTCCAGCACTGGCTGTAAGACATGTGAGTGACTGACACTGGTTAGATACATGCTTGTGCGTGCGTGTGTGTGTGTGAGACGCGTGAGTGTGTACGTTTGAGTCTCTTTCTGTGTGTATGCCGACAGCTACATTGTGACAAAGCAGTGATGAATTATACAGAAAGGCAGGCATTGCTTTGTGGAAACCAATGTAACTGTCAACCTCTGCAGAAACATGAATGTTTTTTGACCGAAGTGGCATTTCTTGTTATTGGAGTAAAAATGTTTGGAGGGCAACTGGAAGCCTTGGCTTTCCGCCCCACTGAGGGGTGAAAACAGCAAGACTGGGAAAAATGCAGACCAAAACCTAGAAGAAACAGCAAAAGAGGAACAGTTCAGATTCTTACTGATTTAAAGTTCCAATCGGAATGTAGGAGCAACCTGAAAACACATTATAAATATGTTATTAGGATGACTCATGAATATTAATGAAGTCATGTAACAGTAGTCATAATTGATTTGCTAAAAAAGCATTAGGATCATCGCTTACGGTCTCTCACTGTAAAAAAAAGAAAAGTTGCTGCCTTAAATTTTTAAGTACGATCAACTTGGATGTTTAAAGGCCCTTTAAACGTAACGGAAAAGCAAATATTTTGTGTGTGAATAGTTTGCGTCAAAACCATTCACCAACATTCCAAAACATTTGCGGCGACAGCTGAGAAAACACGGACACTTCCTCATTCAGTAAAGACGAGATTTTCATTTTATTTAAAAGACCGAAAAGAAGGTTTTGGGTGCACCCAGTCTTAAAAGAACAGAGTCTGAAGGGGAGTATGCTCATCTTGTACAGGAGCTAAAACTTTATCATGGCCGCCTGACCGATTCCGCACTTACTTTCAAATGTCCGTGGGACAATTTGAGGAGCTCCTCCAGAGACAGTGGCAGCGCATCTGACGAGACAAACCACAAACTTTAGGAACCAATCGATCCAGAGCTGCTATGTTGTGCTGTGACTGTTTCACAATGTAAACATTTAAGTGCCACAGACGTACTGACGGAAACACATTCACTTTCTATAGTCGCGGACACAATTAGATTCAGAAAAAAATCAACGAGTTTTAAAGGTCCCGTTCTTCGTGTTTTTTTGAAGCTTTGATTGTGTTTACAGTGTGCAATATAACATGTGTTCATGTTTCGCGTGTAAAAAAACACAGTATTTTTAAACACAATTTACTCATCTGTATACCGCTGTTTTCACTGTCCTAAAAACGGCTGATGAGTTCCTTGTTCTATGAAGTCCCTCCTTCAGAAATACGTAACGAGTTCTGATTGTGCCAGCGGTTCCCGTGTTGTGATTTGACCGCAGCTTAGCGAACGTGGCACGGTTCCTGTGTTGTGATTCGACAGCAGCTTAGCGCACGTAAATTGCACGGAAAGGTCACGCCTCTTAATGGGAGATATATGCGCTCAATGATCTCTACAGCGTCCCTGGGAAAGCCAAACAAAGGTGATTTGACTCCGGGATGAAAATAACAGCGTCTCGACGACATGGCGACAAACACAGTCAAACGCAACACTTCCTTTTCTCCACGCGACACTTCCTCTTCTCCACGTGGGACAGCAACAAGACCACGCCCCCTTTTTCGCGTATTCTTGTGGGCGGAGGTTAGTCTGTTCTACTGTTCTACTGACGTCATTTATGAAGGAAGTACCAGGATGTAGTCCAAGCCGGCCGTTCGCTGTAGGCTTTGAAAGGGAACTTCTGTTAAATAAAATATCTCGCTTGGCATTGAACTTTGAGCTTTATAATTTTACAGGTATTATTTATGCTCTAACAGCAACATTACACACTAACTAAAGTTTGAACAATGGGATCACGAAGAACGGGACCTTTAACTCAAAAGGTGATGTTATCGTTGTCTGTAGCCTACAGTGGGTAAACAGATACAGCTGTAATCTCATGAGAAATGCGATACCTGGCAAAGGTTCATGTTGATTGAATAGCTAATGACATCAACTGGACGTTTCGTCATCTTTGTTTCCTTGTATGTGATTGTTTTAAGCCTTTTCAGTCGCTGTGAGAGTTAAAAAAAATTTACATCGAAATGAAAAAAAACAAACATTGTTTTTGTCGCCGCAGCACATTCACGTTCGGTGTGAAAGCACTCATTACACAAACAGCTGATCAAAAATGAAAACCATCGCTCGTCAAAATCGCATCCAGTGTGAAAGGACCTTTAGTCATTTCAACTTAAATTACATTAAACTGAAAGGTGCACTATGTAACATTTTTTCAGTAAAATATCCAAAAACCACTAGGCCAGTGTTATATATTTTGTACTTACAATATCCCAAATGTTTCCAACTATTTGTAAATCGTGAGAAATTGCTATTTTAACCAAGGAATTGGGACGTGTGAGAGTGTCGCCTGTTGATTGCGTCATATCTGCGTTCCCCTCGGTTTTTGGTTTTATTTTGCAGAAACGCTTTACTCTCACTGCAGTGTGAACAAGTGTCATAGCAGCCGCCGAGAGAACGCACAGAGTAACGTCATAACATAATTTTCAACACACTCAGATGTGTCTAATATGATAAACAGCACCTGACCAATCAAGAATAGCACTTAACATTCTATTAATTTTCTGTCTGTCTAATTTATATTAAAAAAATAAAAATAAAAAAAAGTTCTGTCCTGTGTGTTCTGTGCTAGATTAACTGAGACTTGTTACAGCACTTACATACTGTTACATACTGTTGCCCTTGACTGCTTCTATTGCTCTCATTTGTAAGTCGCTTTGGATAAAAGCGTCTGCTAAATGACTAAATGTAAATGTAAATAAACAGAGCTGCGTTACCTCATACTCATGAGCGGCGACTGTCATTATAAAAGTCCCGCTGCTCACGAGGCGTGTGTTGCGTTCATCTTATTAACAATCACTCCAGCGGCCTTGCTCAGCTCCACAACACTCGGTCCTGCTCTGCTTCAGACTACAGTAATGTTAATAATCGCATCTATGAACATGATTTCTGCCCGAGTCCTATCCCGATTCTTTTCCACCGGCTGTGAGGTGAAGACCACATGTCCCAAGATTCTGCGCTCAAACCGGTGTCATCAAGCTTCGCCTTTGTTTTGAACAGGCGGCCTCTAGTGGACGGAAATGTTACATAGTGCACTTTTAAGTTGAATATTGTATAACTTGGAAAAAAGTTGCAAAAGAAAAAGAAAGTCAAAGCAATGTAAAAAACATATGTTGTCATAACTCATTGATCATGCAAATTTTTTGTGATATTTTTTCTCCCCAAATAATTAAATAAATTAACAAAATAAAATGAAACTAAAATAATAAAATAAAATACATAAAAAATAAAAATTCAATTCAATTCCTTCAGCTATAAAAGATGCTACACACCTGGTTTCAAGTGTCGACTGACAGGAGAAAGAAAGAAAAAAACACATTGTATCAACAAAACTATTTCAGCCCAAACTCTTGAGTGCCAGGTGTTTACAGATTTGAAAAGAATGTAAAATTTGCATCTGCATCCTAATGATTTATTGCAGTTTTACACTTTTATCTTAATTTTATTCCGTTGATAAGTGACATCTTGCGAACAATATGTTCATTCATTATTTATGGAGTCATGACAGTGGGGATGCTGAGGGAACGCATTTCCTTTGCTAATGACAGAAGGTGGAGCTGTAAAAATTGCCAGGATGAAAAATTAAAAATCATAATTCATAACAGGAGCGTCATGCAGTGATGATGCAAATGCAAGCATCACTAACACTATAGCTGATAGTGTAGGCCTAAACACGGAACCACCCAGATCATCAACACCTTACCATTGATGTTCACATAAAAGTTAATAATAAAAGCACATTTTCCAAGCTGCGCAATTTATTTTTTAGATACATTAGTTGATTTTTCTATGGTTTGTTAGCTGTGTGTGTGTGTGTGAGAGAGAGAGAGATAAGCATGCGAGTACTGTAAAACGCTCTCTCATTATCCAACTTGAATCTGGAGTCTTTTTTGAAACGCAGAACTGTAAAACAATCATCATTCATCTGGTATTTGCTGGCGCTTGTTATGTTTTTATTAGGCAGTCTGTGAGGGAATGAAATATGAACACCACGCCGTTCACTCGAAATGAAGCTCTTCGGCATGGCAGGCCTCGTTAGCTAATTTCCGACGGCTGGATACTGCCTCATGATAGATTCATTAAACTCTTTCACGGCTCTGAAATTGCAGCCGAGACTCCTAATAAATATTCCAAAGCTGTGTGTTTTCTCGCATGCGTAATTATCAACACACACTAACTGTTTCACGCTGAATCAATTAGCGCATTTCTTTGAAAAATCCCAAGCATTTATTGACATGATCTCCACAAACTGTGAAACAAACACAACATATTTCTCAGCTAACGTTCTGTCAGGCAGCTTGCTTGGACCTGTAGTCACACATTAGCGCGCTCCCACACACATAATTTGGTCCTGTTGTTGTGCGTTCTCGCTGTAACAGATGTTGGCTCCCATAAGCTCTAATGTCTTCCAGTGCTGCAGACAGACGTGATAGGGCTGCTTTTGTTTACGCTCCGTTCGCTTGGCTTTCACCGTTCGTCAATATAATTTTGATGAGCATTCGTAGATTAAAAAGGCCTTAAAAGCCCTGCTTTATTTGGTGAAATGCATGCTAACCTCAATCCAAAGTACACTAGGGGTTGTACTGGTCGACTAGTCGATTCTTCTGGCTTGCTGTGTTCAATAATCACGGATCACATGGCTACGGCTTTACTTGTTCTATATACGTAGCAACAGAAGACATTCGTAAATCGAAATTAAGGTCAGATTGCAGTGCACACCTGTAAAATGATCATTTGCAGTGAAAATATTGTGAGCAAGAATGACAACAGCATCAATAAAGATAAGCAAGCAATCAAACATAAAATAATTCAGAAGTTCTTATAAAGCACTTAAGAGGTTATGAAATGCATAACATGAACATAACTATTTTAATAGTAGTATTTGGGGCTCTCTGTAAGAATTGGCATGTGTTAATCACTTTTTTATTGACAATGTGATTGAAAAAAAAATTTACATTCCCCTCAATCACTATTCCCTACTTTAGTTCACTAGTACAGTTCACTTGAAGGAGTGAATGAAAACAAGTGAGCGAATTCAGACAGCCGTTGAGTGTACACTTACCTAAAGGATTATTAGGAACACCATACTAATACTGTGTTTGACCCCTTTCGCCTTCAGAACTGCCTTAATTCTACATGGCATTGATTCAACAAGGTGCTGAAAGCATTCTTTAGAAACGTTGGCCCATATTGATAGGATGGCATCTTGCAGTTGATGGAGATTTGTGGGATGCACATCCAGGGCACAAAGCTCCCGTTCCACCACATCCCAAAGATGCTCTATTGGGTTGAGATCTGGTGACTGTGGGGGCCATTTTAGTACAGTGAACTCATTGTCATGTTCAAGAAACCAATTTGAAATGATTCGAGCTTTGTGACATGGTGCATTATCCTGCTGGAAGTAGCCATCAGAGGATGGGTACATGGTGGTCATAAAGGGATGGACATGGTCAGAAACAATGCTCAGGTAGGCCGTGGCATTTAAACGATGCCCAATTGGCACTAAGGGGCCTAAAGTGTGCCAAGAAAACATCCCCCACACCATTACACCACCACCACCAGCCTGCACAGTGGTAACAAGGCATGATGGATCCATGTTCTCATTCTGTTTACGCCAAATTCTGACTCTACCATCTGAATGTCTCAACAGAAATCGAGACTCATCAGACCAGGCAACATTTTTCCAGTCTTCAACTGTCCAATTTTGGTGAGCTTGTGCAAATTGTAGCCTCTTTTTCCTATTTGTAGTGGAGATGAGGGGTGGGGTCTTCTGCTGTTGTAGCCCATCCGCCTCAAGGTTGTGCGTGTTGTGGCTTCACAAATGCTTTGCTGCATACCTCGGTTGTAACGAGGGGTTATTTCAGTCAAAGTTGCTCTTCTATCAACTTGAATCAGTCGGCCCATTCTCCTCTGACCTCTAGCATCAACAAGGCATTTTCGCCCACAGGACTGCCGCATACTGGATGTTTTTCCCTTTTCACTCCATTCTTTGTAAACCCTAGAAATGGTTGTGCGTGAAAATTCCAGTAACTGAGCAGATTGTGAAATACTCAGACCGGCCCGTCTGGCACCAACAACCATGCCACGCTCAAAATTGCTTAAATCACCTTTCTTTCCCATTCTGACATTCAGTTTGGAGTTCAGGAGATTGTCTTGACCAGGACCACAGCCCTAAATGCATTGAAGCAACTGCCATGTTATTGGTTGATTAGTTAATTGCATTAATGAGAAATTGAACAGGTGTTCCTAATAATCCTTTAGGTGAGTGTACAGCAACTGTATGCGGTGCATTGTGGGACTGTATGAGTGCACTCAATAACGTCCACTATGGTTTCGGACACCACTACAAATGGCTGTCCCTTCAAATAGTGCCCTATTTAAGGGTATAGGGGGCGATTTTGGATTCAGCCCGAGTTTTGTGTGAAGGACTGGACGTTTTTGCCCGGAAAACCAAAAGGATGTGACGGTTAGACACTGCCATAAAGTTGATTTGACGTTGGACGTTCGATATTCGCAAATTTAGGGAGCGTCTCTATAGTTACATTCGACATTGGTATACACCTTCCTAACTTCAATAGCATTTGAACGGAATGACTTACATTATCCAAACCAACTGTAAAGTGTTCATCTAAGTGTCAGATATGATGCACACTTTTTACATTTTTGAAAATTATTCATATAAGCTGTCAAATCATGTCTAAATATGCTTTTCACTACTGTACTGCACCATATACAAAATATGGCATACTTTAAAGCTCAATAGCATTTGAACAGAATGACTTGATTTGACAGTTTATTTGAATAATTATCACAAATGTAAAAGGTATGCATAATATCTCACACTTATATGAACACTTTACAGTTGGTTTGGATACTGTAAGTCAAGGGTTTTCAAACTGGGGTCCGGGGACCCCCAGGGGTCCCCAGAAAATTTCAGAGAATAAAAAGTCAAAACAAAAATGGATAAATTCTACCGAACATTCTAACTGTTTCTCTCCTTTCTTGCCGTATACATACTTTCCAGAATTGTATATGTTTGCTTGATATCTTTCTAATGAGTTTTTCTCACTATAGTCCCCTTTATCATGCTCACTGGGGTTGTAAGGCAGTATTCTTAACGCTTACCTACATTTATTGTGAAAGTTGCTTACACAAATATTTTTTTATTGAAAATGTTCTTCTTCAGGTTATGTGTATTTATAATGTCATTCTTACTATTTATCTAACACTTTACAATGTTTGGTTTTTTTCATACATAAAAATATATAGATGGATTTTAGGTAGGGGGTCCCCCATAAAAGGTTCATGATATTTGGGGGTCCTTGGCATCATAAAGTTTGATAATTCTGTTCAAATGCTATTGAAGTTAGAATAGTGTATACCAATGTCGTATGTAACTTTAGAGACGCTCCCTAAATTTGCGAATATCGAACGTCTAACGTCAAACCAACTTTATGCCAGTCGGTTAGACGCAGTCCCGAAATCCTCTCTTCTATTTTATGACACATAAAACGAGTACTTATTATACATTGCGAAAAATCTGCTCGGTACTGTATAGCCACATCTCTATGATCAGATGGCTTCTTAACCGCTGTTTTCTCACCGCCGTCATTTTGTTTGTGTGTTTATTGTGTTAGGATTGGAGGGTGAAGCGCGCACATGCAGCACATACTTACATAATCATCTAAACGTCGCTCTCAGAAGCGTGGAAGGCGTCTGGATGTATATCGCTCCAACTTGTTTTACTAAGCAAAGAAAGAAAAAAGAACTGGATGACCATAGGCAGTGACGCGTTCAGTCACCACACGCATGGCATGAGGCACGAGCACGGGCAATAAGGTACTGGCTGTAGTTCACTTAACGACCACCAGTGTCGCTAATAACAAGGGTTTCTGAATTCCACATTTATCCAATTTAAAGATGAAATACAATTAGGAAACATAAAGAAATTAATAATACTTTTAGAAAACACTTTTAGTTTAAAAATCATATACACATTGGATGAAGGATCCAGTTAAATAGGTATTTTATATGGAGCAACCGCCACAAGGGGGTTGATCACACAACACTTTCTTGTGGAATAAATTAATACATCATAATAAATAAAAAAATATATAAATGTATTTTATTTACTGTATATAAATGAATCATTTTCTACAATGGCATCAACTTGCTATTGCATGATGCTGTATCCACACTGCTAAAAGTCCAGCACTGCTGTAACATAAAACAATGCAAATGCTTTGTTGGGCTTTTTTTGTTGGGTATGGTGTAAAGTTGCTTGTACTTGCCTTTCTTAGTTGCACTAGTAATCAAAGCAAAGCATTTATTTTGAGTTGCTCCACCAATATGCAATTAAAGAGAACATGGGCGTCTCACAGAAAAAATTTACTGGAGTAGATGTGTACAAATATATCGCCTTGTTTACTAAATTTGTGATTGGGGCCAGGGTTGCCAGGTTTTCACAACAAAACCCGCCCAATTGCTACTCAAAACAAGCCCAATCGCGTTTCAGGGGGGCTTCCCCGGTAAAAAAAAAAAAATAAAAAATCACATTTGGGGGTAAAATATGTGTTTTTTTGGCATGGTTGCCATTCCCGCATTCTCGCTTCAACCCGCGAACATGAAAAACAGCCCGCGACAACAGTGATGAAGTAGCCCAATTCCGCGGGAAAACCGCGGACTTGGCAACACTGATTGGGGCAGACAAAATTACGGAAAACACTAAATCATTTGCAGCAACAATAGTGAAGGGGTAAAGGCCTGTGCACCGGGACGAATATTGCGCGCGCTTATAGCCTGCGTTTTTCGGCGCGTATTGAGTGTTCACACCCAAGTGATTTTCACTGATGATGCGCAGAGTGAATGTGCAAATTCAGTAGATGGCGCTCCCGGTACACAAGGTGGTGCTGCGGCACTTTACACTTCTGACACTCGCTTGTCACACAGAAGAAGAAGAGAGACAGTATTTACGTGCTTGCAAAAACCATTCACACACTTTTTGCTAACTGGCAAGCAGCATTAGCCAGTCCTTCCAGAAAAATGCGGCTTTTTTTTGTGATTGTTGCGGGCAAAAATCCTTGATTATGCAGCATGTTTTCTTAAAAATGCGATGAAAAATGCGGGAAAATGCGGGATATTTATGCAATTTTATGCAATGAAATTGCAGGAACTTTCATCCAGACGGTTTGATGAAAAAGAGAAAAAAAAGTACTACATCACAGAAAGTGCTGGGAATATTTAAGTTCCCATCTTGTTTTATTGAAGACCTTAATAAACACATGGCTCAAATTTACAAAACATTGAGTCAAACAAGTTCTGTAGCTTTACAAAAGGAATATGCTACAACTTCTGAAAAATGAATAAATAACTTCCTGTTTTACAGAGGTAGCTTTACAAAACAGACATTTGAGTGCTTCCAATGCACAAAGTGCAATCTCTTAAAGGGTTAGTTCATCCAAAAATTTAAATTCTGTCATTAATGACGTCCCCTCATGTCGTTGGACACCCGTAAGACCTCCGTTCGTCTCTAAATAAAGACTTATATAGTGATGACCGATTTCAAAACACAGCATCATGATGTTATGAATCAGCGAGTCGATTCATGATTCGGATCGCGTGAAAAACTGCTGAAATACGTGACTTTGGCGATCCGAACCGCTGAATCGACTCATTGATTCATAACGCTTCAAAGCTTCATGATGCTGTGTTTTGAAATTGGTCAACACACGGGAAACTGCTTTGCACGGTCTTTTGCTGTTATTTTTGTTGGCAAATGGGAGTTTGCGCTTCATCATGGTTTCACCGATATCTATGGTTTCTCCACGGGGTTTGCAGCTTTTCGATGATGTTCACGTCGGGTAATTACGTCACTTCAAATCGTTGGCAATAGGCGGAAATGGCGGCTCTTGTGTGAAGTAAACGAACATTTTTCAACTTTCTGCTAATATATATGACTTTTTTTGCAACGAAAATGCGGGGATTATGAAATCATGCTAGCCCCGCATATTTTGCACGCGGAAATAGGCAATTTATGCGCCGAAAGTGCGGCGTATTTGAAAAAATGCGGCCCCCGCATAAATATGCGGACTTTGGCTGATTATGCGTTAAATCACGCGATCGCATAATCGCGTTTTTCTGGAGGGACTGATTAGCAGCTCATCTTCTTCTTTGTCTACCTACTTCTTCTTCATCGTATCAATGATAGGGATGGGCCTATCGATATGAAATATCAATATATCGATACTGATGTGAGCATCGAAACCAGGTTTTTTTTTACCAGTAGTTTTGTTTATTTAAAAAGATTATTTAATTCATACAACAATACGAATAACCTATGTTATCGAAAAGTTGTGTAGTATAGGACTATTTTCCTGCTCATCTGAACCAAGACAGAACCAATCAATCACAGAGAGAGCGTTCGCTCACTGCTGACACTGTATACAAACAGAGCTGTGTTTCCCAAAACTATCATAAGAAACCATTGATGCTTTTGGAAACGCAGCCCAGAACAATGCTCATCAGAAGACAAAAAATATATGTTTGAGTTATTTCACAATAAACAAATAGAAATTGTAGCATTATTAGGTATAATACAATACCTTTCAAATATAATGTTAAGTGGGTATCTTACCCATTTTACGCTTCGTAATTTAAAAAATTTAATACATTTAATAATGAAAAAGTTCAGTTTAGAAGTATCGTATCGATATCGGTGATACTGGCCTTGAAAGTATCGGTATCGTATCGAAAACAAAATAAGTGGTATCGCCCATCCCTAATCAATGTGTGCTCGGCAAGACTGTTTTGTGCTTGAGCGCCACCAAGTCGTGTTTTACTGTAACTTCAGCAGCTCCAGGCATGTGAGCAAAAGCGCCAATCTCATTGGTCGGCCAGTTTTTAACGCGCCACGTCAAAACGTTTTTGCGCGTCTGTGTGCACACTCACATCGGTGCCCTTTGTTTAGTTACAAGGCGTGAAACGTCGGAGATAAACGCGTGCAAAAATCGTCCCGGTGTGAACAGGCCTTTAGACGCATGGCATCAAGTTTTGCCGAACTCGCTCAACTCCCTTTTCCCATCACGTATAAGATCGGAAAGGCATTTATTTTCAATAAAAATGAAGAGAATATTAGAAAAGTGAAAATAAATAATCTAATGTGTTTAATAAGTGTTTATCACTTATTAAGTAGGTAAACAGACTCATTTAGAGATGATAAAAGGGAGTGGGTCCAATATCATTGGTCTTAAAAAGTGAGTGGGTCTTGTCCCACCCACATACAATGGTTCCGACGCCCATGAAAAAGAAACATTTTTCAATGGCCATACACTTGGAGAGCAGAAAAAGACAGGCCATTAGCCCCGTTGTACCCTGAAGTTCTCACACGAGCCATTCAATTGGCATCAGTGAAAAAGAGAACAGGGCAAGTCGTCCACCTCAGCATTTCCGCCTGCAAAAGTTCAGGGCCTGAGGTGAAGAACGGGTCTTATTTGTTTATTTGTTTGTTTAATTATGGGATTCGGGGACACATTTTCCTCAGCAGCATACGATCGGCCTGACCTTCAAGCTCAATCAAACCTTTAAGCTGCGTCGCATTTTTCTCTTTGGCTCTCCTGCCTGGCGCGCCGGTGAGTTATCTGGCTGAACGGGAGCTGTCCGTGGTGCTGACAGACTGCTACCTGTGTGGGGGGTCTTCATCTCGGCTACATTAGCCCATATGGCCTGAGTTAGCTTCTATTGAAGCCGTGGCCTAATTACGAGGAAGCGGGAGAATGTTTGCGAATGACGATTGGGCCTCGGCGTTTGTGCCTCATCCAGCCCCCGCGGTGACTCGCACCTGTTCCCGTCTTTAAAACCTCTCTTTCAGTTTAGCTTTTGGCCAACGCCACCAAATGACCTATCCAGGGGGCAATAACGCTTTTTCTGTTTTGCCTGTCGTCAAGCCACGGTGTCAGCATCCAGTGGAACAGACGCAACTGTACCCCGGGCAGCAGACAGAGGGGTTTGTGCACACAGCTGCTCGGGTTTATAGCTTTTAAATGTACAAAACGCAAAGGAGTCGTTATATTTACTCGCTGGCACATCATAAGGCAGATGCATCTGAAAAAAGAGAAGTAAATACCGGTATATTCAGCCCAGTGTTGTGCAGTAACTAACTAAAAGAGCATTTTTCAGTAGCATGACAGGAGCTTAGACAGTTTAGCTTTTCCTGTAACAAGCTACTTTTTTTTTGTGTTGAGCATGCAGTTTTGCAGGCAATCAAACGCTCTCTTAGAATGCATCTCTTTGGGAAGTTGGATTCGTTTTAGCAAATCAGTTCATGTAAGAGAATCAGTTTTTAAAAACTGTGTTTGAAAATTTCAAAATTCAGATCTTGAGTCAGATAGCCCCGTGTTTGAGTAGTTTTTGTGTAACCCAGATCCTGGGTCAGTGTTTGAGTAGTTTTTATGTTACTCAGATCCTGGGTCAGACGTAACAACCCAGAGTTTGAGTAGTTTTTATGTTACTCAGATCCTGGGTCAGGCGTAACAACCCCGTGTTTGAGTAGTTTTTGTGTAACCCAGATCCTGGGTCAGACGTAACAACCCAGTGTTTGAGTAGTTTTTGTGTAACCCAAATCCTGGGTCAGACGTAATAACCCAGTGTTTAAGTAGTTTTTGTGTAACCCAAATCCTGGGTCAGACGTAACAACCCAGTGTTTGAGTAGTTTATGTGTAACCCAAATCCTGGGTCAGACGTAACAACCCAGTGTTTGAGTAGTTTTTGTGTAACCTAGATCCTGGGTCAGACGTAACAACCCAGTGTTTGAGGAGTTTTTGTGTTACTCAGATCCTGGGTCAGACGTAACAACCCAGTGTTTGAGTGGTTTTTTGTGTAACCTAGATCCTGGGTCAGACGTAACAACCCAGTGTTTGAGTAGTTTTTGTGTGACCTAGATCCTGGGTCAGACGTAACAACCCAGTGTTTGAGTAGTTTTTGTGTAACCCAGATCCTGGGTCAGACATAACAACCCAGTGTTTGAGTAGTTTTTGTGTAAACCAGATCCTGGGTCAGACGTAATCCTGGGTCAGACGTAACAACTCAGTGTTTGAGTAGTTTTTGTGTAACCCAGATCCTGGGTCAGACGTAATAACCCAGTGTTTGGGTAGTTTTTGTGTAATCTAAATCCTGGGTAAGACGTAACAACCCAGTGTTTGAGTAGTTTTTGTGTAACCCAGATCTTGGGTCAGATGTAACAACCCAGTGTTTGAGCAGTTTTTGTGTAACCCAGATCCTGGGTCAGACGTAACAAGCCAGTGTTTGAGTAGTTTTTGTGTAACCCAGATCCTGGGTCAGACGTAATAACCCAGTGTTTGGGTAGTTTCTGTGTAATCTAAATCCTGGGTAAGACGTAACAACCCAGTGTTTGAGTAGTTTTTGTGTAACCCAGATCTTGGGTCAGATGTAACAACCCAGTGTTTGAGCAGTTTTTGTGTAACCCAGATCCTGGGTCAGACGTAACAACATAGTGTTTGAGTAGTTTTTATGTTACTCAGATCCTGGGTCAGACGTAACAACCCAGTGTTTGAGTAGTTTTTGTGTAACCCAGATCCTGGGTCAGACGTAACAACCCAGTGTTTGAGTAGTTTTTGTGTAACCCAGATCCTGGGTCAGACGTAACAACCCAGTGTTTGAGTAGTTTTTGTGTAATCCAGATCCTGGGTCAGACGTAACAACCCAGTGTTTGAGTAGTTTTTGTGTAACCCAGATCCTGGGTCAGACGCAACAACCCAGTGTTTGAGTAGTTTTTGTGTAACCCAGATCATGGGTCAGACGTAACAACCCAGTGTTTGAGTAGTTTTTGTGTAATCCAGATCCTGGGTCAGACGTAACAACCCAGTGTTTGAGTAGTTTTTGTGTAACCCAGATCCTGGGTCAGACGCAACAACCCAGTGTTTGAGTAGTTTTTGTGTAACCCAGATCCTGGGTCAGACGCAACAACCCAGTGTTTGAGTAGTTTTTGTGTAACCCAAATCCTGGGTCAGACGTAACAACCCAGTGTTTGAGTAGTTTTTGTGTAACCTAGATCCTGTGTCAGACGTAACAACCCAGTGTTTAAGTAGTTTTTGTGTAACCCAAATCCTGTGTCAGACGTAACAACCCAGTGTTTGAGTAGTTTTTGTGTAACCTAGATCCTGGGTCAGACGTAACAACCCAGTGTTTGAGTAGTTTTTGTGTAACCTAGATCCTGGGTCAGACGTAACAACCCAGTCTTTGAGTAGTTTTTGTGTTACTCAGATCCTGGGTCAGACGTAACAACCCAGTGTTTGAGTAGTTTTTGTGTAACCTAGATCCTGGGTCAGACGTAACAACCCAGTGTTGAGTAGTTTTTGTGTAACCTAGATCCTGGGTCAGACGTAACAACCCAGTGTTTGAGTATTTCTTGTGTAACCCAGATCCTGGGTCAGACATAACAACCCAGTGTTTGAGTAGTTTTTGTGTAAACCAGATCCTGGGTCAGACGTAATCCTGGGTCAGACGTAACAAGCCAGTGTTTGAGTAGTTTTTGTGTAACCCAGATCCTGGGTCAGACATAATAACCCAGTGTTTGGGTAGTTTCTGTGTAATCTAAATCCTGGGTAAGACGTAACAACCCAGTGTTTGAGTAGTTTTTGTGTAAACCAGATCTTGGGTCAGATGTAACAACCCAGTGTTTGAGCAGTTTTTGTGTAACCCAGATCCTGGGTCGGACGTAACAACATAGTGTTTGAGTAGTTTTTGTGTAATCCAGATCCTGGGTCAGACGTAACAACCCAGTGTTTGAGTAGTTTTTGTGTAACCCAGATCCTGGGTCAGACGCAACAACCCAGTGTTTGAGT
This sequence comes from Romanogobio albipinnatus, assembly GCA_023566225.1. Classification (NCBI taxonomy): domain Eukaryota; kingdom Metazoa; phylum Chordata; class Actinopteri; order Cypriniformes; family Gobionidae; genus Romanogobio; species Romanogobio albipinnatus. The sequence goes on along the minus strand of CM042257.1, from coordinate 5,228,035 downwards.
AGTTTTTGTGTAACCCAGATCATGGGTCAGACGTAACAACCCAGTGTTTGAGTAGTTTTTGTGTAATCCAGATCCTGGGTCAGACGTAACAACCCAGTGTTTGAGTAGTTTTTGTGTAACCCAGATCCTGGGTCAGACGCAACAACCCAGTGTTTGAGTAGTTTTTGTGTAACCTAGATCCTGTGTCAGACGTAACAACCCAGTGTTTGAGTAGTTTTTGTGTAACCTAGATCCTGGGTCAGACGTAACAACCCAGTGTTTGAGTAGTTTTTGTGTAACCTAGATCCTGGGTCAGACGTAACAACCCAGTGTTTGAGTAGTTTTTGTGTAACCTAGATCCTGGGTCAGACGTAAATAACCCAGTGTTTGAGTAGTTTTTGTGTAACCCAGATCCTGGGTCAGACATAAAAACCCAGTGTTTGAGTAGTTTTTGTGTAAACCAGATCCTGGGTCAGACGTAATCCTGGGTCAGACGTAACAACCCAGTGTTTGAGTAGTTTTTGTGTAACCCAGATCCTGGGTCAGACATAATAACCCAGTGTTTGGGTAGTTTTTGTGTAATCTAAATCCTGGGTAAGATGTAACAACCCAGTGTTTGAGTAGTTTTTGTGTAACCCAGATCTTGTGTCAGACATAACAACCCAGTGTTTGAGTAGTTTTTGTGTAACCTAGATCCTGGGTCAGATGTAACAACCCAGTGTTTGAGCAGTTTTTGTGTAACCCAGATCCTGGGTAAGACGTAACAAGCCAGTGTTTGAGTAGTTTTTGTGTAACCCAGATCTTTGGTCAGACGTAACAACCCAGGGTTGGAGTAGTTATTGTGTAACCCAGATTCTGGGTAAGACGTAACAAGCCAGTGTTTGAGTAGTTTTTGTGTTACCCAGATCTTGGGTCAGACGTAACAACCCAGTGTTTGAGTAGTTTTTGTGTAACCCAGATCTTTGGTCAGACGTAACAACCCAATGTTTGAGTAGTTTTTTGTGTAAGCCAGAACCTGGGTCAGACATAATAACCCAGTGTTTGAGTAGTTTTTGTGTAACCCAGATCTTGGGTCAGATGTAACAACCCAGTGTTTGAGTAGTTTTTGTGTAACCCAGATCCTGGGTCAGACGTAACAACCCAGTGTTTGAGTAGTTTTTGTGTTACCCAGATCCTGGGTCAGACGTAACAACCCATTGTTTGAGTAGTTTTTGTGTTACCCAGATCCTGGGTCAGACGTAACAACCCAGTGTCTGAGTAGTTTTTGTGTTACTCAGATCCTGGGTCAGACGTAACAACCCAGTGTTTGAGTAGTTTTTGTGTTACTCAGATCCTGGGTCAGACGTAACAACCCAGTGTTTGAGTAGTTTTTGTGTAACCCAGATCCTGGGTCAGACATAACAACCCAGTGTTTGAGTAGTTTTTGTGTAACCCAGATCTTGGGTCAGACGTAACAACACGTCAGTCTTTTCGTGTGATGGAAATGCCTGATTTTTTTATTTTATTCAAAAAGATACAGCATAAAAATACTTAGGCTGTTAAAATATGTTCTCAGAACTGTACACTGATTGTTTATGGACTGGTTATGGAGCCAGTCACCACATATTTCGGTTACGAGTGAAACACAGGGCGGCGGTCTAAAGTTAGAAGTTCCCCCGCTGAACACGATATGAGATCCGGGACGAGATCCAGCGCCGTTATGGTGGAAACGGGACAACAGAGACTGGTCGATTACACTTGAATTACTTCTAAATGTTACATTTTTACCTCTAATATTTGTTAAATGAGCTTAAATGTAAGCAATATGTACACTCTTGGACTAACCCAGCAATTGGGTTGTTTTAAGCAAACATTTAACCCAACCGCTGGGTTTAAACAACCCGTTCTCTGGGTTAAAACAACCAAATTGCTGAGTTAGTCCATTTTCAACCCAACTTGTTTTACACACAAAAAAACGCTATTTCGTAAAATATGATCGAAAATAAAGGAATTAGCATGCAAGCCAGTGGTTGAGTAGAGTATTTTGAAAAAGTTTAGAGGATTTAAGTTAATCTGTAGATTCAATTCATATATGAAGTAAAAAATAAGAAGTACTTGTAAAATGAATCAACCCATTATACTGGGTTTAATAAACAACCCAATGTGTTGGGTAAAATTAACCCAACATGTGTTCTGTCCTATATTTACCCAGCCCTTGGGTTAAATACAACCCAGTGATTTTTAGAGTGAGGGAAATCCAGAAGTTCTAAAGTCTATTTACTTATGTGTGTACCACAATTTGAATTTTCTTCATTTGGATGCATCTGTTTTCAAATATTATATGTGATTAATTGCCATTAACCTGATTAATTAACTGGCAGATAAATTAATTAACTTAATAACACATTTTAATCGTTTGACAGCCTGGTTAAAAATGGCCCTTAAATAGCTTGAATGTAGTTACTCTTATTATAACTATTTCCAAAAGAGTAGTTTGAGTGAAAATAAACTACGAGCAGCTTCTTCACTTCAACAGCGATTCTGCATATCATGACCTGGATGTTCCAGCAGCAGCCGCGTATGTAAAGTGTCTGTTGTCATGTCAATGTTCCTGTCAGGCGTTGTGATTCCGGGACGACTTCCTGTAAACACACTGAGAGATTTGTGTGCTTTGAGGTTCAGATTGATTCAACATCATTTCCCACTGCTTTAGGACTTTGTTGCTGTCGGGAACGGAGCGGTAGGGGAGAGAGACATAGAGAGAGACGGAGAGAGAGGCAGACAGAGGTAAAAGGGGTTCCCACTAACATGTTCATCAAAGGCCTTTTCTTTCTCTCTATCACTTTATTTTTATTTGGTGTCAGCACTTCACAGTGAGAGTCGTATGGAAATGTGTTTGGCTGCCTGGAAAGCTGTCAGGAAACACACACAACTCAGTTGCACGGAGGTAATTTGACTGGGCTGATGTCTTTTCTCCTTTCTGGTCCCCTCATTATACAGCGAGAGAGCAAAATGGCAGCGCTCGGTGTTTTATCTGTCAGCATCTCTCCGTAATGCGTTTTCATACCATGTGTATTAGTCGCTAACATCAAAGGCACCCGTGTAAGGGCCGCGGAGAGCACGCGGGCGGCGGAGAACCAGACATCCTGAAAGGTGACAATTGAATCTCTTTGCTTGCGTGGCATGTCGACGTGCTGGGAGAATAGGCTTCATTTGACTCGCTTGCTCTTGGGTAAGTAGCGGCATGAAAAGAAGGCCATAATATGACAGTTATGTGTGATGGTGAGAATGTGAGAGGAGCTTTTTCTTCATAAACAACGCTGCGCTCAAAACACATCCGATCAGCGGAGAGCAAAGCAGACGTCAGAAGCAGGAGCGGAGAATAGAAGTTATTCAGTAAAACGTGTTTGTAAAGGAAGCTCGGTTGTGACGTGAATACACACACACACACACACACACACACACACACACACACACACACACACACACACACACACACACACACACACACACACACCTCGCACCTTGGCAAGACTGGAAATGTATTCAAAATTTGAATGTAAAACAAATTTTAACAGTTAATAAAAAGTGTCATATATTCCACAAAAGGTCATTTATTTTTTTAAATAAATTTCTAAATGTTTTTTATAGAAATGTATAGAAACATATTTCAGTATTAATAAATTGCACTATCGTTACAGATTGGAAGGGTGCAATCCATTACCTTGGGGCATCTAAATATGAATATATATAATATTATATTTGTTTTTAAGAAATCGCTTAATCAAAAGTGCATATTTGCAAACAAAGCTTGGAAATTTCAAATTCAATATTGCTTTTAACATGACCCAAAAGCATTTGGCAAGCTCTGGCCACATCATCATTTGGTGCTAAAAATAATAATAATAATAATAATAATAATAATAATAAAAAAACCCACACACGATTCATTCTAGGATACATGTCTTTTGCATTTTAAAAAGGTGATTTTTTTTTTTTTTTTTTTTTTCGGTACACAAATATATAAAGATTTTAAGCATTCCACCAGAAAAAAAGTTATGGCATCTAAACCTAAATCAATCCATCAATTAACATAGTTATTAAATATAATTTATTTTTATTTTATTTTTATTAAAAATGCCGTTTTGTATTTGAACAACCAAAAAGCAAATAAATTGCATTGTGGTTAAAATGATGGGTAAAATAAAAAAATAAAAAGTGCAATGCATTACCAGGGACAGCTTCTTTTTAATATGTTTTGTCAATATAAATCTATCTATATATAAAATAAAGATATAATATTATATTTGGTTTTTAAGCAATCGCCTGCATATTTGCAAACAAAGCTTGGAAATTTCAAATTCAATATTGCTTTTGAACCAGACCTTAGCATTTGCCAAATTCTGTCTACATCATATTTAAGTGATAAAAAAAATAGATCAAATGAAGCATTTTAGAAAGCAAGTGTCTTTGCATTTTAAAGAGATTATTATTTTAAACAATGTTATAAAGATGTAAGCATTCCATCGGTGTATGTAAACTTAAATCAATGTATCAATCAGTCAATTTATGAAATACCATATTTCTTAATATTGCACTATTCTAATACAACCCAAATGCATTTGCTAAACTTAGGCTTGATCATCCTAAAACACATACTATTGCATTGCCATCCAAAGACTCACTTTATCATCTGAGATATTTTGAGAATTTCCCACTTCGGATCTCTTCGATTAATTCAACGAATCTCTACTGTTGCATAGTTACACACACAGCCTAACTGTATGCTTTCGCATAATTGGAGTGTGTGTGTCTGCATCCAAAACATTTCCTGCTGCTAAGCATCAGCACATGCGGGCCTTCCTGCTGCATGCTGGGATCACAAAAAAAGCTATTGATTGGCTGAAAGGAAGACATCTCCACAAAATGGCCTCCTGTTGAGGCCTTCCAGAGAAATACCGCAGAGAATATATAACCTTTCTCACTATCTTAAATGCTCCCAAGTAACACGACTCGGTTGTTTGATTATGCAGGAAAAATACCAGCATCAGTCTGTTGGTCTGAAAAAATGTCTCTATGAATCAAGTTCATGACTGAACTGTCTTCATCTTAAAGTGCCCCCATTATGCTTTTTTCGAATATCACCTGTCATGCAGTGTGTCAATGTAAAAGGTCTGCACATTTGTAAAGATCAAAGTGCACAACAAATAAAGTTATTGTCTCCTATAAGAAAGAATAGATTCTGAACTGCTGAAACGAGTCATCAGTAATTCCAGTTTCACTTCCTGTTACATACCTAACAATGTAACACATTTGCACAATGTCAGCCTGTGATCTTCATTGGCTGCCCATGAACAACGTCTACATTGACCCGCCCCTAAACATGTCGAGATGCAGTTTTCTGCAATGCCAGTCCACTTTGCTGCACTTCAGAAGAATGAGGACCCATGCTGGAAGTGATACGCCACCGTTACTTTCTCTAATCTCTAGGATTGCTCAGGAAGCCTCCAGAGCTGAAGTTCAGATATGGTAATTGGCGTTTCGTTTCTGACACGCTTTGTGAGCGGTAGACCAATCACAACAAACTGTGCCATCTGACCAATCAGAGCAGAGTAGGCTCTCGGAAAGAAAGGGTTTAGAGAGAATGAATCTCCGGACGAACCATTTCAGACTCTTGGTGAATGAGGTGATGTGCAATGTATATTATAAGAAAATGAAAGTGTTTTTTGACCTTTGACCTTTTGATGTAAATCTATTCTAGGAGACTCCAAAAGAAAAATTCGGAACCTTTAAAATAGTATAATAGAGGCACTTTAATAGTTTGAAATACTGATATATATAATTAGTAAAATGTAAAATAATTCATTAGTAATAGGTAATAAAAACTGTCATTTACATTCCACAAAAAAGGTCATTTATTTTTCAAATATATTTTTTATAGAAAAAAAAGTTTTAAGCATTCCATCAGAATAAAAGTTATGGTATGTCAGCCAAAATCAATGTATCGATCCATCAATTAACATATTTATTAAATATAATTTCTTAATATTTGTTTTTAATTAAAAAACAAATCCAATATTGTATTTGAATCAAGCGGAAACCTCCCGCAGTTTCTCCTGAAGCCAATACGGAAGCGACTTAAACTGCAGTTCCTCGACTGGCCGCTAGGGACAGGGTCCAGAAGGGAGCAGAATCTCATTGAGTCCCATGTTAAAATGCCCAACTTTACAGCAGATTAAAACATGTTTACAGTCTGGTACAAATTGTGGTTTTGGTCTATACGGCTAATTTTGCCCTTCATGACAACTGTGAGGGGAGTGAATTTTTTTATAACTCATTCGTTTACATTAAATAAAGCTTTAAAGTTATGCATAATTAAGGGCGTGGCCACTTCGAGTGACAGGTGGATTGCCGTTTATCTGCTGTCTGTTAGTCATCGCGTCACCTCAGCTCCGCCCACGTCCCGCCTCTTTGCCCATGTTCTGTTATCCGGGAGTGACGCGCGATGACGCGCTGACAAGATGGCGACGGCCAACTCGTCCCTACTTTGCGCTTCAAAACGGCTCATCAGAATCCTATGGGTAACGTCACGTACACTACATCCATATTTTTTTACAGTCTATGATTTGAACATGACCAAAAAGCATTTGCCAAATTCTGGCTACATCATATTTAGGTGATAAAAAACAGATCAAATGAAGCATTTTAGAAAGCATTTAAAAAAATATATTATTTTAAACAATTTTTTTTTTTTTTAAATGAAGCATTCCATATGTGTATGTAAACTTAAACCAATGTATCAATCAAACAATTAATTAACTCATGAAATATTATTTCTTAATATTTGATTTTAAACAAAAAAAGACATTTCAAATGCAATATTGCATTATGTATTATTTTAATACAACCCAAACGTATTTGCTAAACTTTATAGCTTATCATAAAACACACACTGTACTACAGGTATTATATATATATAGTTCAGATGTAAAAGCCTCTAAAAGCCACTTCGGTCAAAAAGAGATAACGATACTGAGTGAATGCTCTCCGCATATAGTACATGTTCATAAAATACTTTCACTTCAAACCCACTAAATCCCAGCCTCAGCCCATTCAGAAGTACCGGTACATAGCTAGAAACCTATATAGAAGCCTGACAAAAATGCTTATTTTAAAGAAAAATGTCAGACGGACTTAGAGGCTTTTTCATCTGAAGCCTTCATACATACTGTATATATATATATATATATATATATATATATATATATATATATATATATATATATATATATATATATATATATATATAAAATAAACCTAACCTAAAAAATGCATATAGTCCCTCAAAGGCACATACCAAAAGTGTACATATTCGCACCTAAATGGTACAGAGTAGACCCTTTTTGAAGTGTACCGCTTTTGTATTTTTTCTGATTTATTGAAATATATTTACATATTCCCGGAAGCCAATACATAAACTAAAATTGTTAAATAAATAGTTAGTGAGCTGCTAGTCAAAGGAAGGTAATGAGCACAAATCAGAGGGCCATTACACCCCTGACCTTCAAAATCTGCAGTAAATGATCATAGGAATGCAAAACTGACTGACACACATCAGCGTTCAGAAGATGATGCATTTCCATGGGAATCAGCGATGCCGTCCCCCCCACATGTATGCGCAAACAATCGCTTGCACACAATAACACACACAAACAGTGCCGTGGGCGAGGACCCATCTGGGTGAGGGTGTTGGGCCTCCGCATCTGTAGTCGCCCGATGAAGGTGAGAGAGAGAGAGAGAGAGAGAGAGAGAGAGAGAGAGAGAGAGAGAGAGAGAGAGAGAGAGAGAGAGAGAGAGATGAGGGGGGCTGAGAAAGAGAGACGCAAATTAAAGCTCACCGTGGGAAGCTCGAGCCCCTGGCGCTTTTCTTATGCAACAGCTGCACCTTCACCAGCCTTCATCTCACATCCTGACATATACGTCCAGCAGGGCTGGTCCGTGCGCCAGAGCCGACCCGGGAAAGAGCGGGAGGCGGGGAGGAGGGCCAGAGTCCCCGCCTTAAGCAAAACAGGTGTATGACATCCTGTTGCTAGTCTGCAGGGGGAACCGGGCTATGAGCCGCACATCCTACTGAGAGAACAGCCGAAAATAACAAAAGAAGGTTAGAGCCAAGGCTGACAGGCTCATTGATAATATTTTAGATAAAGCAGGTCTGAGAGTTGACTGCAAATTGCCTCTAATGTCTAATGGTGTGGGCTCTGGGCCACAGTCGCGAACAAAATGGAGCCATTATTTATTATTTCTCAGGGTGGGTGAGGGATTTGGCCCTTGCCAGAAATTTCCGGCCGGCTTGCCAGCTTTGGCCAGGTCCCCTCCGTGACTCGGATCTCTAAGGATGCGTGTTTAAAGCCCTTACATGTATTGTTTGGGGTCGACCGAGGTTGGTTATTTTAATGTACAGACGGGTCAGACTGACCTTGCGATCTCCCAGCGGTAGCATGCATGTTAAATGTATTTGTAAATAAACTACTGTACATAAGGGTGAATATCACCTCAAGAAAAAAACGAAAGGAAAAAATACATAGAGAAAACCAGGCTTATTTTCTTTTATGGCAATTCCTCAAACAGTAATATGTGCGCGTGTGTGTAGACATAATAATATTGTATAAAGATGTATAAAAATTACTACATAAATAATATAAAAATATTGTCATAATGTAAAAAAGGTCAAATAAATCATATAAAAATATTGTCATAATGTAAAAAAGGTCAAATAAATAATATAAAAAATATTGTCATAATGTAAAAAAGGTCAAATAAATTATTATTGTCATAATGTAAAAAAGGTCAAATAAATAATATAAAAAATATTGTCATAATGTAAAAAAAGGTCAAATAAATAATATAAAAATATTGTCATAATGTAAAAAGGTCAAATAAATTATATAAAAAACATTATCATAATGTAAACAGGTCAAATAAATAAAATAAAAAATATTGTCATAATGTAAAAAAGGTCAAATAAATAATATAAAAATATTGTCATAATGTAAAAAAGGTCAAATAAATAATATAAAAATATTGTCATAATGTAAAAAATGGTCAAATAAATAATATAAAAAATATTGTCATAATGTAAAAAAGGTCAAATAAATAATATAAAAATATTGTCATAATGTAAAAAATGGTCAAATAAATGATATAAAAAATAATGTCATAATGTAAAAAAAGGTCATAGGCTGCATTTCTCTAGGCAAAAATATTTAAGGTAAAATATGACCCTGACCATAGTTTTGTGATATTCATAATAATACATGTATTTTGTTTGACATAATTTGCAAAGAAAGTAGAAAGAAAACAGGCATGTCGTTTAAAGCGAGTTCCATTAGGCAAATGACTTTAAAAGCAGAAATGTTGCGAGTTAAAGAATGCCTGGCGGTGTCATCGGAGGATGATGGGATATGTGTGTGCGTGTTGGGAGGTGGATGATTATTTAGATGGCACACTCCAGTTTTTCATCATTAGGCAGATGCCTCCTGCCGCTCAGGTTAGGTCACGTCCAAAGCGCATGCTGTCTGAGTCAAATGAGCCAGTTCAAGCCCACCTGATGCACACACACACACTCAAGAGCAGCGTCCCCAAGGCCGGCCCACCACACACACATGCACCTGGCCCTCCATTAGCACCTAAACTTCACTTATTAGATTAATACCAGAAGTGACGATAACCCCAGACCTTTGGGGACTCCCACAAACGGCTGCACGACTTCACCTGAATGCTGATAAAATCTCACTTTGGCACAACGGAACGCTTACAGACTGATTTAAGCATTGGCATTCTTGCAATAACTTAATGATAATTATATTTAAATCATAATTAGTAGATTACGTTTGGGATATCCTTCGTCGTTTACTTTGCTGTTGTGAATAAAATGTGTTAAAAGCTCCATGTGAAGGTATTTTCACCTATATTTCAACACTATGGTCTCTTACCAAAAATGAAAGTTCTGTCATCATTTACTCACCCTCACGCTGTTCTGAGCATGCCTGATTTTCATTCATCTAAAAAACACAAAAGTAGATGTTAGACGGAATGCTCATATTTCACTTTGAAAAGTATGTTTGAAATAGCAGATATTCAAATGAGATTTGAGAGCTACAGCAGAAGGGACGCATTTATTTTATATTAATTTATTTTAAATTCATATGACTTCTGAAGACTTACAGTCATATGATACAATATATCATACTTTTATTGTGCATTTATAGTTGTTGTTTTTTTGTCATTTTTGGAGATCAACAGCTCTCATTTTATTATATGGAGAAGAACAGTGTGACATTCAGTCTTTTGTCTTCTTTTGTAGTCTTGTCTTTTTATATCTTGAATGACCCTTTCCATTTTTAATATTTTTATAACAACTGTTTAGCCTTTCTGTCACATTTTTTATGTGCATGTGTGTGTTAAAGGTGCACTATGTAACTTTTCCGTCCACTAGAGGTCGCCTATTCAAAACAAAGTCGTAGTTTGATGACGGCAAGTTTGAGCGCAGAATCTTGGGACATGTGGTCTTCACCTCACAGCCGGTGGAAAAGAATCGGGATAGGACTCGGGCAGAAATCCTGTTCATGGATGCAATTATTAACGTTACTGTAGTCTGAAGCAGAGCAGGACCGAGTGTTGTGGAGCTGAGCAAGGCCGCTGGAGCGATTGTTAATAAGATGAAGGCCACACACACCTCGCGAGCAACAGGACTTTTATTATGACACAGCCGGAGCCATTTCTGCTTTTCCAGTCATGAGTATGAACGCAGCTCTGTTTATCATATTAATTGACATTATGACGTTACTCTGTGCGTTTGGCGGCTGCTATGACACTTGTTCACACTGCAGTGAGAGTAAAAAAACTCCACTTGCTAGCATAAATGCTAAGAGCACATGGCACTAATGAAATCATGATTAAAATACTTTTAAACAACCCACTGTGTGCTCAGAAATACATTCTGTTTAACTTTTGTGGTAACAGTTTAGACATTTTACAAAATAACTCTTGGAAAAGTATTTTCTCAGAGAGAGCACACATACCTTTCAAACCAAAAAAAAAAAAATGTAAAAGGTGATTTTAAGATGAACTCAGGTTCTGGTGGAGGTAATAAAGGAAACTGCTGTCTAAAGACTCCCCCCGAAATCGCCTCATCGACACGGCATCCTCAATAAACCTGTCTCCGGCGTGATGACGCCGATCTTTCGAATAATCCTATTTAAAGGGGTGGTAAAACACATTCTTTCGAAGTCTTGATTGTGTTTGTGGGGTGCACTGTAACATGTGTTCATGCTTCGTTTTAAAAAAATTGCATTATTTTTCATATATTTTACCTTTATTCTGCACTGCTCTGTCCCTCCTTGTAAAAACGGTCTGATGGTTTCCGGGTTGTATGAAGCCAGTCCCTCAGAAATACGCAATGGGCTCAGATTGGTTAGCTGGCCCAGTGTGTTGTGATTCGCTAACCGCCTAGTGCACGTTTGTCGGAAACGTCACGCCCCTTACCTTTACCGGTAGCCTGTGCTTTGGGTAGTACAATGGCGTCAATAAAACCATACCAATTTGAGCCCGAATCAGACCCAGACAATTTTAGTGAAGATGATCGAGCAGAACCTGTTCAGTCCTCAAGAGTAAAGACTGCGGATCTATAGTGATCGCTACTGAATGGCACCGTTACTTTTGTATTTTTAGAACGATTTGCCAAATATCTGTCGCAAGAACGAACACTAAACATTGGCTTTACTATAGTATCCAAATCAAACACAGAACCATGTTTAGCATGCCTGTAGATAAACAATACATAAAAGCTCTAATCAAAGAATAATTTACATGGCAAGTTCGCTGTTGAAATTTTCAAAAGTTTGTAAGGTTAGGTGTTTGTCGGATAACATTAAGTATGAATGAGCATTTAACAAACTGGTTTGCAGAGCCAAATGAGCGTTGTCATCTGTGTACTTTCTTGCTACAACGTACAATTAACAATACGAACTATTACAGGAAAACACATCGACGAAAAATAAATCATACTTACAGGTTGTGGCCCGTAAACAGCTTCTGTTTTTAAATCCATCTTTCAGGACAAGCCGTTGTAAGAATCCTGCATTGAACTCGTGAAGATTGTGGAAGCTTTCCTCCGTGAAATGTGCAGCGGGAGCCGCGCGCGCCCGTCTCACACTGGCAGTGTTTGTCTCGCGCAGCTGAACCGCGGCTCGTGTATTGCAAATACAGACGAATATTGTCCATTATGTCACATTTTCCGGTCTTCTCCTCCGACCCCTGTCTGTCTCGTGCTTTGATTTATGATGGGCAGCATATATCTGCTGCAAATGCGACCTGTTCCCCTCTGTCTCATACACACATGCATATAACGTTGTATGTTAAACGCACTGTAACGCACCCCCCGTCCCTAGGAAGGCTGAACAAAGTGGACCTACAATCCGGATGAAAATAACAGCGTTTCGTTGGCATTGGCAACAACACTCTAGCCTACTAACTAGCCTACCACAACAACTATTCCCCGCGGCGATACAAAATGGCCTCGCCCCCCCCCCCCCCCCCTTATTTCATATTCTCGGAGGAGGGCTTTATGTAAATATTGGGGTTGGTGATGTCAGCAACCCTGGAGGAATGTGTAGTAGTCCCTAGCGGCCGTTTGCTGTAGTCCTTAGAAATTGATTTCTTTAAAAGCAAATATCTCCCTTTGCTTTAAACTTTGAACGTTGTAACTTTGCAGATGTTGTTTATGCTCAAACAGCAACATTACACACTAGCTAAAGTTAGAAAAGTGAAATTGTGCTTTACCACCCTTTTAATAACTGTTTAATCGACATGGCATCCTCAATAAACCCGTCTCCGGCGTGATGACTCCGATCATTCGAATATTCCTATTTAATAACTGTTTAATCGACACGGCATCCTCAATAAAGTTCCGTCGCCTTTGGCTTGGCTTGCTCAGTTGGGGAAACTACATTTTCAACTAAATATCCAAATAAATTTAATTACTAAACTAAATTAATACATCAACTAAATAACTGATCTGCCCGCATTGTCACTATATGATAATTGAAATGAGCAAGATGACATCACCGTTTTCTCCAGAGCGGAGAAACACAGCCGAATTATATTCTGTTGCATTATTTTCCTGTTTAGCACTGTGAAGCTGCTTTGAAACAATCGCAATTGTAAAAAGCGCTATATATAAAGTTGATTTGATTTAAAAATACTACTTTAAAGGACTTTATCATACATTCTAGGGATGCACCGATTCCCGTATCGGTAACGGGCCCGACACCAAGCTCATTTACTTGTACTCGTACCAAAGACCGATACCTCACGTGGCGTAACTGACAGAATTTTCCATGCACAGAGACACCGGCGGCAGCAGCAGACACAATGTCAGCCTGTGGAAATTCTTCAAAATGAATGACAACAACCCACCAATTGCGAACTGCATGCTTTTATTATTATTATTATGACAATGGTAATTATGCACTTTGAAGGTTATTGAACACTGAAATTTGTGCTTTAAGTTTGTGATACCTTTTTAATTTGAGTGATAATAAAGCTGTCCTACATTCATTAGTCTCACTGTGTTGTGCTTGGAAAACTGCAACATCACCCAAAAAGAAGGGGAAAAAAAAGAAAAATAAATTAATAAATGTATAGGTATCGGTATCGGTATCGGCAAGTACCAGAAAAAAAATATCAGTACTCATACTCGGTCCTTAAAAAAGGGTATCGTTGCATCCCTAATAATAAGAGTCATTTGAATCAGTTGGTTGAACAATTAAAACATCACCGTTGCAGTTTGCTCTAAATAACTCCCTTCTTGCAAATCTACTAAAAAGAACAGCAGTCACATTAACGGCAGATAAAGGCCTTTATATGAAACCGAGGAGATCCAAAGCACTCAGAACAAATGCTGACTTCAGGGGACTTCACAGTATTACTTTACGAAGTCCAGTCTCCCGTGGAGTAGTCAGAGCTGCAAAAACGCAAACAAGTAAAACAAAAAGTCATCCAGTTCAAACCCAAATCACCTTTTTGGACTTGAAAAGCTCCGACATGCTTAATACCCCGTTTCCTTTGGAGATCTGGCTGCTCACACTATTGGGTAACCTTTCCACGCGCCACTTGTTTACTGCGGGGAGATGGAGAACGCGTCCGCCGGTTGCTGTCGAGTGCCAGAAATGAGCACCAGCACGAGCAGTTTGTATAAGTCAGCCATGAATGATTACAGATTAGCCGGCCTGGCAGAGGTTTCGGCAGGGATCCCTGATGGAACTTTAAAGCTGTTGGCATGATGGCCCGACACACTGGAGGAAGACCAGTGAGCAATGCCACATATCATTTGGGCTGGAGCGCACCACACTCCAAATAATCACTTTAATCAGCAAAAGTTAATCGCTGTAAATCATAAATTAATGGGATGAACATTTGGCCAGAGCCGCTGCGCTCTGAGTTACTGACCACACAATGTGTGCAGCCGACCTAACAACAATGTGCACTTAAAAATTCATTCGCATTAGAGAGCAAAATATCAAGTCACATTTACAGTTTTTAAAGGTAAAATGTGCCATTTCCGTGCCACAAAATGAATTGCATTAACGAACAGTAAAACCCGCTTCCAAAGTCATGCAAGTGCTTGACATTGTTACGCTCAAGACTGAAAGTTGACATTACACACTGTATGCAACACAGAAAAACAAACTAGAGATGTCAGAATTTGATTAGAATGAGAGAAATGAGGCAGGTGGTTGGAGACCCTTGTTATTAGCGACACCGGTGGCCATTAAGTGAACTGCAGCCAGCAACTTATTTCTCGCTTGTGCACACAAGAGACCGAACGTGATTCAATGCCCCGATATACTCGCACCGAAGTTCTTTTTTATTCTTCGATTAGGGGTAAAAACTGGCTGGAAATACCTTTGAAACGATAGGGGGAGAGTGGGATAAGATGAGCCAATGGGAAAGTTGACCCACCCCCTTTATCTGGCAACCGAACACTTGTATTGTCATTTGACCATATCTTTTGGAACCACCCATCATTTCTGCCAGACTGCGACAGGGAGAACCACATGGAAGGAGTGGAAGGCACCCATTTATTTTAAAAACAGTTTTTGGCTTGTCAAAATAAAATGTTAGCATAACGGATGCAATTGCTGTTACATCAAAGCAAATTTGTTCAGGTCTAAAAATATTTATGATTGGTTAGCTAGCTAGTTTTGTCCAAAATGTCAGCAATGGGGCAAAGTGAGCCAGTCAGATGGTGCAACTTTACCCACTGACTCGGATCAACTTACCCCTAACCTGGGGCAAATTGAGCCACAGGAACACTTTTTTTATAAGTCGTCATATTTTTGGAACTATTTGTCACAGATGTATTTGTAATGTAATTTGTAATGTAATGTATTTTTACTTCAGATACTTTCGTAGTACTTCTGCCACATTTTCCCTTCCACATACGTAAAAAAGATCTTACCCCACTCTCCCCTACACTGTTAACAAACATCCCACCGCCGCCCACTCTGCTGAGAGCGACGTTTAGATGAATATGTAAATATGTGCTGCGCGCTTTCCTCTCAATAACAAAATAAACACACAACAAAACTGACATGGTGAGAAAACAGCAGTTAAGAAAGCATCTGATCATAGCAATGTTTGCACTTCAGCTTTTCACACGTTGGAAATTAAAAAATATATAATTACATGATAATTCTTACATAGGCTTTAGCCCCATTTAACATGCACAATAAAAACACACTTGCATTAAAGGGATGGTCCACCCAAAAATACATAAGTAAATAATAATTCATGGCATAAATTACTCACCGTTTGCATGCTGTTCCAGATCTGTATGAACACAAAAGAAGATGAAAAATATAAAACAACAAGCTCAGGAATGAGGATTGAGCCAAATGTGATTTCACATTTACAAAGACCATTATTTCACAAATAAAATTTTGCTAAGTTTTACATGATAAAAAAAAAGAGGGAATTAGAGACACACGGTGGCAAATGCATTTCCCCCTCACTGTTTCTCAGTTCACTTTCTCTTTTACTCATTCTCTCTTACACACACACACACACACACACACACATCTGCTCACGGCAGCTCAGAGCAGTAGGTGTACGGACAGGGATGGCAGACCGGGCTCGGGTAAATTATCACATTGGTAACTTGTCAGTAAACAGGTAAATTGCAGTGGAACAGGTGTTGGTGAGAGGAATGAGCCCTTTGCTATAATCAGCTTTTACGAAGACATCTGTCCTCTTGAGCAATAAAGTACAGAGTGCAAAAATATTAAAGATGGAAGTCATCAAAGAAAACTTGTAAAAGATATTCCAGCACGCTCAGTGGCACACTGCAGGCCTACACACACGTCCTCTTTAGAGACACACGCGAGATAACGATCAAACCAAATAACTATGTGACACCATTAACAGACGTGGAAATGATCAGGCCCAAATGCAGATGAAGAGATAATGACAGACACTCTTATTAACAATACGTTTATAATGAGCTTGTTATGATCGTCCTCTCAAGTACCATTCAGAGAGGATGGACAGAGGGCTGAGAGGAATAAGTCTTGTCGTTAATGCTATGTGTTATTTGCATCACATAACTCTGATGTCAATAGATAAAATAAAAATACAAAAAAATAGAAAATAAAATAATAAATCCCATTCCCCTGCCCACTATGTCCAATAAAGACAGTGCCTAAATTAACTAAATAAAATGTTAAAAAAAACTAAGAATAAATAAATAAAAATAATAATAATTTAATAATAAAAATGTTGAAGAAAGACAAAATCTCACTCACCTGTCCAATGAAGATATAACAAGCCTAAAATAAAATAAAGCAAAACAATACAAAATAATACAAATTTAATTAAATGAATAATAAAATAATAATAAAAAATAATAAAATTAAATAAAAAAAATAATAATAATAATAAAAAAAATAGCAAAGCAATACAAAATAATAAAATAGAATAAAAAAATAAAATAAAATTAGTAGTCCTTAAAAGAATAAAATAAAAATGTTGAATAAAGACACAAAAAAAGACAAATTTCTTTTTTTTTATTATGTCCAGACATAAAAAGCCTAAGAATAAAATAAATCTAGCCTACTTATGCCACCATTTTATCATCTGAAAATTATTTATATATATATATAAAAAAAAAATAAATAACATTGTCTTCGACAAACTGCATAATTTAAGGTATCATTCATGTCTTCAACATAAATATGACAAGTTATGTACACAGTTTTGAGCAAAAAAAACTAATTTAAGCAATACCCAAGTCCAGTCAGAATCTACACATTTTTGGACATTTTTCTGCTTGAAAATTCATTAAATTCTCCAGAATATTTCATAAATTGTGCTAAACAGATTACTATATATATATATAAGTGCATAATTATATTACCCAAAACAAATAGCAAACACATAAGGGGAAGGACATGTAGAACTTTGTGAATGACAGAAGTTCCAATTCTGCTGAAATCTGCTGAGCTTTGGCTTTCGGAGCGGGCCTGCAGATTCTGTGTGGGCCTGGAAATAACAACAGTTATTGCTAAAGCAAGCACCACTAATAATAGTAGCAGAATAAAGATGGGTTTTTTAAGAAACACTTGGCACAGAACCGTTCTGCTGCAAGTAGGTCTAGGTCACTTCAAGAAAACTTCCTCACTCCTGCGAAAAGACTGAAATGTCTGATAAATATGTTCTCGTGCAGTTTGTTGAAAACGCTAAAATCTCTCTCTCTCTCTCTCTTCATTCTAATCTCCTCATGTTCAGGTACCTCCGGGGGTCTGTTTAAAGCACAGGTGCGCTCTCTCAATCTCTCTCTCCCTCTGTGCCTGTGCATGAGATGTGCGTGTGTGTGTGAGAGAGTGTCCAGGTGCATCTGTGTGTGTGTGTGTGTGTCCTTTGACCCATCCATATGGTCACCGGGGGTGATGGAGCTGCCCAGGTGCACCTTGCACACAGGGCCAAGGCAACCGGGGGAGGGATGGCACTACGAGAGACGTCTGTTTGCACAGAACACTCCGTGACCTTGTTGTTTTCACGATTACTCATCTGTAGTGTGTATGTGTGCGATGTTTGGTAAAAAGGAGCCAATTTTGTAGCTAAACATGCCGTGTCTTTATGCACGCTTGTGTATATCGGTGACGCTCACTAAAACCACGTTCACCCCAAAATCAAAAGAAAATACATTTGATTTTTGGTTCATTAAGAGTTTCTGCATGCAATGCAAACGTGTTACATTGAAATGACAAGTTATGCAAGAATGGTTTTATGGCTTTTTAAAAACAAGCATATTTCCACCTAAATTCTCATTATTGCAACGCACTCAAACAATTGACTTCCAGGCTTTAATCTCCATTATTCTCAATGGTGACTCATTAGATACTCATTATTTTCAGTTAGAAGGGGTTTTAACTTGATTAAATGTTTTCGATTGAATTTTAATTAGCACAAATGTAGTACAACAATTATTACTATGATTTACAATTTAAATAATACAATTTAATTAATTTTCATCATATGATGTTTTCATAAGGACTGTCATAAAAAATAATGTTATGATTTTAAAAAAGTCCTTTTGCCATACATATATCTGCTCTCATATCAATAAATTAAACAAATAAAACAAAACAAATAAAACCAAGCAAAGGAAAACAAACAAATAAAACATAATAAAATAAAAATGCCATTCCCCAGCCCACTGTGTCCAATAAAGACAAAGTGCCTGAAATAACTAAATAAAATAATTCACCCACCTTGATTTTATTAAAATAATCGTATATTTCTTGCTTTTGATTTTGGGAATACACTGGTAAAAAATGATGTGTTGGATTTACTTAAAATATATATGCACCATTTTTGCATCACACTTTTTAAGTAAACCCAACTTGGAATAATTTTACTTAAAATTAACAAGAAAATCTTTGTTATATGTACTTAAATATTTGAGTTCACTCAAAATTCTTTACTTAAAAATATATGTAACATGCAAGTATGTGCAAGTTGTGTTAACTTAACATTACTTAGTAGATTCTATCGTGCTACATATTTTTAAGTAAAGAATGTTGAGTGAACTCAAATATTTAAGTACATATAACAAAAGTTTTCTTGTTCATTTTAAGTAAAATTATTCCAAGTTGGGTTTACTTAAAAAGTGTGATGCAAAAATGGTGCATATATATTTTAAGTAAATCCAACACATCATTTTTACCAGTGTAAAATAAATCAATACATACACTGATCAGGCATAACATTATGACTGGTGAAGTGAATAACACTGATTATCTCCATCACGGGTGGGATATATTAGGCAGCAAGTGAACATTTTGTCCTCAAAGTTGATGTGTTAGAAGCAGGAAAAATGGGCAAGAGTAAGGATTTGAGCGAGTTTGACAAGGGCCAAATTGTGATGGCTAGACGACTGGGTCAGAGCATCTCCAAAACTGCAGCTCTTGTGGGGTGTTCCCGGTCTTCAGTGGTCAGTGTCTATCAAAAGTGGTCCAAGGAAGGAACAGTGCTGAACCAGCGACAGGGTCATGGACGGCCAAGGCTCATTGATGCACGTGGGGGGCAAAGGCTGGCCCGTGTGGTCCGATCACACAGACGAGCTACTGGAGCTCAAATTGCTCAAGAAGTTAATGCTGGTTCTGATAGAAAGGTGTTAGAATACACAGTTCATCACAGTTTGTTGCATATGGGGCTTTATAGCCGCAGACCAGTCAGAGTGCCCATGCCGACCCCTGTCCACCGTTGAAAGCGACAACAGTGAGCATGAGCATCAGAACTGGTGGGCTGGTCTGATAAATCATGTTTTCTGTACATCAAGTGGATGTACGAGTGTGTGTGTGTCGTTTACCTGGGGAACACATGGCACCAGGATGCACTATGGGAAGAAGGCAAGCCAGCGGAGGCAGTGTGATGCTTTGGGCAATGTTCTGCTGGGAAACCTTGGCTCCTGCCATCCATGTGGATGTTACTTTGACACGTACCACCTACCTAAGCATTGTTGCAGACCATGTACACCCTTTCATGGAAACGGTATTCCCCGGTGGCTGTGGCTCTTTCAGCAGATAATGCGCCGCCACAAAGCAAAAATGCTTCAGGAATGGTTTGAGGAGCACAGCAACGAGTTTGAGGTGTTGACTTGGCCTCCAAATTCCCCAGATCTCAATCCAATCGAGCATCTGTGGGATGTGCTGAACAAACAAGTCCGATCCATGGAGGACCCACAATGTCATAATTTTATGCCTGATTGGTGTATATACAGTGTAATGCCACATTTAAAAAATGTCTAAATCTCATTGCATTAAATAAAATACATCAGCATTTCAAAAGTTTAAAGTCAGTGAGATTTCTAATACTTTTATCCAGCAAGGATGCATTACACTGATCAAAAGAGACAGAACGAAGATTACAGAAAATGTCTATTTCAAATAAATGCTTTGATCATCAAAATTAAGCATCACAACTGTTTTCAACATTGATAATAATCATAAATGTTCATTGAGCAGCAAATCAGCATATCAGAATGATTTCTGAAGGATCAAGTGACACTGTAGACTGGAGAAATGATGCTGAAAATTCAGCTTTGATCACAGGAATAAATGACATTTTAAAAGATATTCAAATTGGGAAAAAAAACATTTTAAATAGTAATAATATTTTACAACTCTACTGTATTTACTGTATTTTTGATCAAATAAATGCAGCCTTTGGTGAGTCTTTCAAAAACAAACTATCGTCTCCAAACCTTTGAACATCAGTGTATGAAAGAAAAATAAATGCTGCAGTAGCTTTTTGGGATCACTGTAACTGTACAGGAAACATATCAAACGCAACATTTCAGTTTAGGTTGGACTCGGCCGATGGTCTTTCAAAGAAACATGAAGCGATTACACTGCCGTGTTCAGTGATCAGACTCCCAAACAACAGATTTCGAAGCAAAGCTTTCCATATAAATAGAAAAATTAACCACCTATCTCCCTCACCCGGCTGTGTCTCAATTTCTCATATATTTTTTTCATGCAACAACATGGATTTTTGGCCTTACAGATGGAGTCCCATCACTCACTCGCTTTCTCTGGATTTATCCCGACAGTCCTCCGTGTCTATCGTGGGCTTTTCCGCCAAGCCAGACGGAGAAATGCGATCCGTTCGCAGGTCTTTCTCACCAGCGCCATCTCTCTCCTCTGGGTTTCCACTGTGACACAGAACTGTCTGCTGGGAAAGGAGGTGGTTCTGGGTCCCTTTTCCCCCTTAGGTTTGGGGTTCAGAGGTCACCGGCACTCATTGCCCCGGGTCAGGAGCAGGAAGAGAAGGATCTAGAATCCCTGAGAGGTTAACGGCAGTCTAGAGAGGTCACCACCAGGACCCAGACGGCTTTTCCTGGGGAAACCGTATAGAAGTTTTGATGTGCGGGCGCTGACAAGGACACGGAGGCCGAGGGTCGACTCTTACACCTCCAACTGCGGTTTGGTGGATACTCAATATTCCACAGAGACCGCGTCTACGTTTTACCCCCTCAAATGTGCCAAGTCATTTTCCGGTTTCGGGTTGCATATTTAAGGTCAGATGGATTCTGATGGGGGGGGGGGCAAATATTGTGCTGATAGATGGCTGGGAGAGAAAAGAAAGAAAGAAAAATAAATAATGAAACTACAGAGGAATTTCAACAGGAATGTTTTGATATGTCCGTTTCAAAAAGGTTTCATCCGAAGCGATTCGCTCGCTGAAAGGTCATCACGTGCGAGTATGAAGGCGCGTGCGAGTGTTTTATGTGGATGTGTGTAAGAGAGAGCACCGGGAGAAGATGATGCCCCAGATGTTGATATCGATGTTGTTTCTTCAGATTCATATGAAGCTTCTCCCACGGGTTTCCCTCAGGGTGAGAAATAGCTTTTTTTCGCCAACTCTTCAACTCCACACTTCAATTTAGGCTGATATAGTTCTGACTGCAACTCAATGACCATTTTGACTGCCTTACACGGCGGAAATAATATCACAAAGATTGATTTTTTTTTGTTATAATGCTAACAACGCTGCCGGCGACCGAGCACATTCGAGCGCCAATTAAGGTGTGAAAGATGTTTAGCTGGAACGAAGTTTTGAAAACGTGTCATTTGAGTTTGAAGGCTGGCTGTAATGAGAAGGAAATATCTATCAGATGTCGGCGGACGTTGAAGCGTGAACGGGAAGAATAGGCTGACGCTGGGAAAGAGGCCGTACTGTATATGGACCTGTCAGCCTTGTTCAGACTCAATGCCCTGATCGCTTCATGATGTGAACTAAAAAAGACGCCATACAGCCATACCGCTAAAGCCCAAGAGCCCCAGCGGCCAGTCTGGAGAGAATTATGGGACTTCCTGTAGAAAGCTCAAGCGTCCTTAAAAGCAGATTGAGGTGCTCATGTTAAAAAGGGTTAAAAGTGGGGCTGATATTACAGGTAATAAGGAGAAAGCGCTCTGACAGAACTCTGACAGGCGGAGGGCGAATCCCAGAGGCCTTTACTGTAGTAATCAGTGATGTGGAAATACAGGAAGCAGATATGTATCTCTCCGAGTACTGAAACAAGCTGCAGACCTGGGGAAAAAGGAGAAGAAAAAAAAGGTTTATGATTTTGGAATCATCTATTCAATATGTTCATCGGGATTCATTTGCATTGGACAGAAAAACTTGTGTTGATAGCTGATTGTTTTGACAATATAACCATATTTGTAATAAATGCAGTAGCTATTTTTCTGCTGCTAAAAATGAGGGAAATTATGTACAAAAAAATTATTAATAATAATAATAAATACCAAGTATTTTCTTTGCAGATTGAGTGACAGATCTGATACCCGATCCCTATTGGCACAAAAAAAATAATACTTTTTTATAAAACAGAAGAAGACAAAAAAGGTTAAATTCATAAAAGAGGACCATCAGGATGAAGGCTGGTTTTCATATTGCCTGGTTTTAATAAATAAAATAAATATGTAAAAAACAAAGTACAAAACAGATATTAAAGGTAAAAACATAGTAATATCTAAAATAAAATGTATAAAAGAAAATTATGATAATAACAATTAAAAATCTTAAATTATTTTATTAAAAATGGTTATTCAATTTTGTTTATTAAATATTAACATGCGCAATGATTATGATAATAATAGTACAATTAATAATTATTATTATTATTACTAATAGTAAAATTAATAAAATAATTTGTTATTACTATTACATTATAATTCACATATTATAAAATTAAGATAATTCGTAATATTTATTTTATTTTGATAAAAATCATTGCACATGCACAATGATTATGATACTAATAATAATAACTATAGTACAATTAATAATAATAATATTTATTATTATTATTATTAAATATTAACATGCAAAGTGATAATGATAATAATAATAATAGTACAATTATTAATAATAACAATTATGATTACAATTAAATATTATAATTCACATTCTGTATAGTTATATGTTCATTGAAATGAACCTCTTCCTCCTGTGATGCTTCTTTTTAAGGACACCTTTACATGTATGTTTTCATGGTTTAATATGTTGTTTTTAATAGAAAAAAATTGTGTTAAAGAACATTCTAGAGGCTTTGAAGTTTTACAAAAGTATATAAAGCACTCAAAAAGTGTCCATATATAAATTATGTGCTATCTTCCGAAGTCATATTATAGCTTTGTGTGAGTAAGAAACAGCTCAAAGGAATCATTCATCTGAGTCGGATCTTTTCAATGAATCTCCAGTTCTTAAACGGTTCATTTATATGTTAGACGTGTTCAGTCTGTTCGTTTCTTTTTCACTATTCCATGCATCACTGCTCTAACTGAGCCACTGTCTCCGAAGGTATCTATTCTGAATGTATTTTTTTTATTCTCTGCTGGACATTTGTGGATTCTCCTTCCTTTGAGTTCACGGAGTGAGGAGGAACATGAAGGTGTGTAGGTGGGACGAGACAAACATTTATAACCTCAGCATCTCTCAGAGGTACCCTTCCTCTCTTCTTGCTTCTCTTTCCTTCTGTCTGAATCATAAAGATCTGGCCGGATGATCAGACGGTCTCTTCTGAGGTTATAAAGTCTTGTTATCCTGAGGGTGAACTGTCACCACTGTTGTTGTTGTTGTTGTGGCGGTGGCCGTTTTTCCTGCACATCTTTTTGGATGCTCATAGGGGCCCATAAAGACGAGTGTGTTCTGCGTTTCATCTCCATGGCTGGCTTACGGGCTGATAGACAGATGAAGAGAGAGAGAGAGAGAGAGAGAGAGAGAGAGAGAGAGAGAGAGAGAGAGAGAGAGAGAGAGAGAGAGAGAGAGAGAGAGAGAGAGAGAGAGAGAGAGAGAGAGAGAGAGAGAGAGAGAGAGAGAGAGATCCCCAGGCCACCTTCACTTTAATGTTGGTCTGAAGGGAGGGAGGCAGCCATCATATCTCTGATCAGAAAAGGAAATGATCAAGAAGACATTAGCTTAACCATTTGTCCATAGAGAATTAATGAAATGTTCTACTAAACCATTTTTAAAATCAATTATACATTGATTATGCAATATGCCTATTTAATTCATAAAAATCCATTGTGTTTAGGCTAAATCAAGCATCACTCATATTTAGGGCTAGGGGTTTGTTTGAATATATATATATATATATATATAAAATGCACAAAATTATTATCTGGTACATAATATTTGATATATAATGAACTGGGTACTTTAATCAGGAATTTACTTCTAGATTTCAATTTTAAAATATATAATAATTAATTTATAATATGATATGATATAATGAATATAAAATAAAAAATATTAAATTATTATATTATAGAATGCTTATATTACATTATTATATTGTATTAAATAAAATAATATAAAAATATTATATTCATTGTATTATATTATGATATAATAGTACGCTTAACTAAATAATTGTATCTTTCTAATTCAAGATTGATATATCATATCATATAATATAGCCTAATATACAGATCTGTTTGTACATTGCACAAAATTATTTTCTTGTTATGCTAATATTGCAGCCATCATAATTGGGTTCTTTCATTGTTAATTTAAATCTAATCCAAGATTGATATAATTTATAATATAATTAATTAATAATTAATAATATAATATAATACATTTAATATAATAAATATAATATATGTATAATATAACATAACATTACATATGCAGATCTAATTGTACGTTGCACAAACCGATTTTCTCGTTATGCTAATATTGCAGCCATCATAACTGGGTACTTTCATCGTTAATATAAATCCCACTCAAAAGGTCACGGAACCAAGGGAATTTTCCTAATCTCGCAGCACTTGAAATCCTAATTTCAAGTTTCTTTCCAGCTCTGGCTGACGGACAGCTGCTGAAGCAGGAGGTGAGGAAGAACCAACAGCGATTTGGGGAAATCTTCAATAAAACAGCGCAACTAACAGGCAGCACATTGAGCGTGTGATAAGAAGGACAGAGCTCTGTGTTTCAGTCGCCACTCCCCGAACACGCTGCTGGCACGAGCGCTCAGCGGTGGCATGCCAGGCTCGGTTAGCACCCAAAAAAATAAATAAACAAATCAAGTCGCCATCCGCAGTAATCCCCTAAATTCAAGCTTATTCATGTTAAATCTGGGAAAGAAAAGCCCCGACCCCGTTCTGTTTGAAAGCCTCCCCCTCTCGTCAGTTCCAGTGTCAGCAGTTGTTGTTTTGCAACCGGACATCTTATGGCACACGCAGATATGCTGGGACATGGACAGCTTGTCCTGCTAAAGCCTGTTTTGTCTTGTTCCACTCTTCCTCGTCCTCCAGTTTTACGGCGTGTTAGAGCCAGCTGGCTTGCGCAGAAAGAAGAGGAGAAATAAGCTCCTTATTGCAGAGTCGTGGTATTTGCTTTCCGCCAGGGTTGAGGGTTCTCATTATACCATGTTCATGAGGCTACGAGTGCTAATTGGTCTTCCGCTGAACACAGAAAGAACTCACGAAAAATGTGACCGCAGGCGATATAACCTAATTAGGAAATTTGCCACTGTACGGCGGCCAGATCGGGCCTCGCCATTGTTCTGCGCAGATAAACAGCCGTATTTTCCACTCTGCTTTGGAGGACGCCACTTTATCTTCACTTAAACCATCAGCAAATGGCAAAAGGTACATAAAAAGTCCCCTCCTGCTTTTAATGCATCAGTGGTATTTTTTAACAAACCACTTTTGAGGAGTTGGCCGAGGTTCGTCTCCATTTCCCTCTCGGCAAAACCGAGCCAATAAATTCGATAAAGGTCAGGCCAAAAATCCTTTAAGACCTTCATTCCAGTTATTATAATTGGCTGATTTAGTTTTAGTTTCAGCACCTTCAGGCATTTCAACTTACTTTTCAAGTAATGTAATTATTTGTACAAGCAGACATGTGGAGTAATGATGTCATTCTACTAATTATTAGTAGTATTTTCTGTTTCCTAATATTGCAAATCTGTAATAGAGAAATGTTTCATTATAGGAGAGGCTGGGGCTAGTTGTCACAAGGGCAACATCGGAGTCTTAAGTCCAAATAAATGTGTATTTTACAAAATTGTAGTAAAAAACGGTCATACGTGCACTGTTAAAAAGCTTGGGTTGGTACACTCTAAAATTGGGTTGTTTTAACCCAGCGGTTGGGTTAAATGTTTGCTTAAAACAACCCAATTGCTGGGTTAGTCCATTTTCAAACCAACTTGGGTTGTTTTTAAACCATCATTTTTTAGAGTGTAAGATTCTTTCAAACTGGGGTCCTCCAGAAGCTTCTAAAGGGTCCAAAGCAATGGATAAAGTCAACCTAATTGTTCCATTTCTAAATGTTTCTCTCTTTTCTTGCCGTATACACACCTTCCAGAATTGTATACGTTTGCTTTGTGTCTTTCTGGTGAATTTTTATCACTATAGTCCCCTTTATCTCGCTCACTGGGGTTCTTAATGCAGGACGTAAGCTGATTACACAGCTACATTTATTCTGAAAGTTGCTCACACAAATCATTTTGAATTGATAATGTTCGTCTTCAGGTTTATACATCCAACATTAAGTATACATCCATCATAACATTAAGCCAATTTAAGTTTGGAAACACTATGTTGTATTTATAATGTCGCACTTGCTATTTATCTAACGGTTTAAAAAAAAATGATACATAAAAATATATAGATGGATTTTAGGAAGGGGGTCCCTCATAAAAGATTCATCATATTTGGGGGTCCTTGGCATCATAAAGTTTGAAAACCCCTGCTTTAGGGTAAGATTTTTGAAAGACGTATATTATATTCACCAATTAAACATTGACATTAACGCTTGTAATTAAGTGGATTTTTTGAAGGGGCAAGTGAAAGAGAATTGCCTGACCGGACAAGTGTCCTGATTAAAACGTCAAAAAATAACCAGAGAATCACCAAAATGCAAGAATGATTCTGCATTCATTTGTGGCGATCAGTAGTGGATAATAATATATAATGAACTGACGGTAACAAGGTTGCGCTGTTGGAGGAGAAATCACAGCAAATGATGCTCATACAAAGAAACTCAGTTAACATGCACAGGTAAAATTACAAATTGTGCAGTTTTTATATTTATAACATATGATGGCCTACAATTAAAGCTGCACTATGTAACTTTTCCGTCCACTATAGGTCGCCTGTTCAAAACAAAGACATAGTTTGATGACGCCAAGTTTGAGCGCAGAATCTTGGGACATGTGGTCTTCACCTCAAAGCCGGTGGAAAAGAATCGGGATAGGACTCGTGCAGAAATCATGTTCATGGATGCGATTATTAATGTTACTATAGTATAAAGCAGAGCAGGAGCGACTGTTAATAAGAAGAGCGCAACACAAGCCTCGTGAACAGCGGGACCTTTATTATGACATAGTCGCTGGCAGGACTTTTATTATGACAGTCGCCGGCGCCATTTCCGCTTTTCCGGTCATGAGTATGAGGTAACGCAGCTCTGTTTATCATATTAGACACATCTGAGTGTGTTGAAAATTATGTTATAACGTTACTCTGTGCGTTAGCTCGGCGGCTGCTATGACACTTGCACACTGCAGTGAGAGTAAAGCGGAAACCGAGGGGAACGCAGATATGACGCAATCGACAGGCGACACTCTCACACGTCTCGGTTCCTTGATTAAAATAGCAATTTCTCACGATTTACAAATAGTTGGAAACATTTGGGATATTGTAAGTACTTAACTGAACAAAATATATAACACTGGCCTAGTGGTTTTTGGATATTTTCCTGAAAAAATGTTTACATAGTGCACCTTTAAGCAACACCACAGAACCAAGAGTGTTTTCCTGAATACCATCACGACTAAAAATGACACTGATTTCATTTGACAGTTCCATAAACAATTAATTAACATTAAGTCACTTACATTTTAGATGCAATATTGATTGTTTTTGTTCGATTTCAGCAGCAAAAATAGTTCCAAACAAAGATCACAGCAGAACCATACCGCATCTCACAGCAACAGTGTGTTACTGAATGATTCAGTGTTTTGAATGAATCGGTTGAATAAAAGATTCAATGACCTATTCGTAAACTACTGCCTCATTCTTGGGCCCTGTCCAAAATGGCACACTTCATGTGCACTTTTGGTCTTGTGGACTTAAAATGGCCGCTGCGTGCGCGTGTCCGTCAAGTCCACGAGACCGCAGGGTGCCCCATTTGGCATTTTAGGTCTCAGAAGGGTGCTCGCGAGCGCCCACTTTGAGGTCGATATGCGCCCTCGATGCACACTTCTGCCGAGCCCGAACTGATGCGAGCTACGCAGCGGACTTCTTCCCGGCAATCAAAGCGGCATTACGTCGTGAAAGTGCGGACTCAGAGGAAGACCGTGAGGGTTTAGGGTGCCATTTGGGACAGGGCCTTGAATGAATCAGCCGTTTGAATGAATCGACTCAATGACTCACTCATTAAGGCGGTCAGTTGCTGCCACCTACAGGTGGTTCAGTCTCATCTTTCCAATATGTCTTATTTGTATATTCAAACATTTTTAAAACAATCTCATAACAGTATTTAAAGCAGTTGTAATTTTTTTGTGTAAATGATTGAATTTGATTGGTAACAGCACTATAGTGTGTTATTCTAATTTAATTTCTAGATCAAATTAAAAACATAAAATGAAAGCTGATGTGTAGCCTATATTTAATACGATTATGGCAAAAAATGCCTTTTATAAAAGGTAAAAATATCACAAATATTTAAATATGTCAAAGCTGAGTGAACACTGGTGAGAATATTGCTTCAGAATAAATTATATTTACAACACACACAAAAAACAAGCAACTGTTTTACCCGGACTCAGACAAGTGAGTGACAGATTTACTCGTCCGGCTTAATGTCGAGATAATGTATAGTGTGTGTGAATATATGTATACAAATATAATGGTCTCTATTTTTGTATTATTTATATATTTTTTACTAACAATGGTGCTCTATTTTAAGAATACAATAATTGAAAAAGAATATATTACAATAAAGTGATAAATATATTATGATATATGTATAAAAATATGTAGGCCTAACGGTATCTATTTTTTTATTAACAATGGAACTGTATTTTAAGAATACAATACCTCTTTTTGAAAAATAGCATATGATCACGCTACATGCATTACATTACATTACTACATACATTTTTAGCGAACCCTTTCTATGAAAAACACTTCATGAATTAATGAGAAAGATAACTGTCATTTCTTATTGTTCCCTTGCAATTTTAAACTTTTCCTTATGAGATCAACACAACAACCATAATCCATCCGTGCTCAAGCACTTCACAAGTGCACTTCAGTATTTCATAATTAACATCTGTTCGTTCTGACCACAGCAGTGCTCAAGAAAGAGAAGAATATTGTGTGTTGTCTGGACGCTTGCAGCGGGACTGTCTGCGAAAGCCCTCTCATTTATAATGCAGGTATCTGCGGTCGGCTCAGATGCACTGAAGGATATCATAGAGAGAGTGACATTGGACAGCCAGGGTCTTCATGGCCACGCTTGACTGGATCCTCCAAAGGGCCTCTCCTCTGTCCACTTCACTTTCTGTCCCCTCTACTGCGGCCTCAGGGGCCCCGGGGACGGGGTGGGTACCGGCTGATGGGGGGAGACAGGGAGTGGACGGACGGACGCAGACATTTGTGTGTGTGTGGAAAGGACAAGTGTGAAAGTCTACCTCAGAGTCAGGGCCGTCTGGCAGGGCTGCAGTCTGCGTCGCATTCTGACAGAACAAGTGTTGCATGAGATGCGTGGAGGTGTCTCAGTGAGCCTGGAGCAGGTGTTGCTCATCGGCGACTGCACCGGAGCGAAGACCCTTGTGCATAAGACCACCGCAGCCAAACGGCCGGGCCAGGACGGCTCACTCACTCACACACACACACACACACACACTAATGATAATGGATTTGGGGTGAATAGGCAGCCAGATTCTAATGGATCAGAAGACAGCAGCACACAGGGAGCGCTTCAGCTGTTGGTCAGGACGGAGGATGTTAAACACTCATTAACGTGTTGACATGCAAAGGTATTTAGGCAACGTGTGTGATATGCAGGTGGCCACCATGTATTCACATAATTTTATTCTATTTTATATTTATCGAATTCATTTAATGCATAATAATAACATTTAATTTTGGTAATTTAATATTAACATGCTTGATACACTACCGGTCAAAATTTTGGATTTTGTTTTTTTTTTGGAAAGAAGTCTCTTATGCTCACCAACACATTTAATTAAATCAAAAAGACAGTAAAAACACTAATATTGTTAAAATAAATGTTGCATATTTTAAAATGTTTACTCCAGTCTTCAGTCACATGATCCTTCAGAAATCATTCTAATGCTGATTTGCTGCTTAATTATTATTTGTGCTCAGTTATTAATAATGGTTCTTATTATTATCAAAGCTGAAAACTGTTTTGCTGCCTAATATTTTTGTGGAAATTGTGATACATTTTTTTTCAGGCTTCTTTGATGAATAGAAAGTTCAAAAGAACAGCATTTATTTAAAATAAAATACAATAATAAAATAAATAAAACAAAATAAAAGTAAATACAATTTAATTAAATAAACACAATTTAATTAAATACAAACATATTAAATAAAATAATAAATAAAAACAAAAAAAATGTAATAAATAAAACAAATCAAATCAAAAAGTAAATACAATTTAATTAAATAAATACAATTACATTAAACACAAATAAATTAAATTAAAAATAAATTAAATAATTAAATAAAAAATAATAAATAATACAATAAAACAAAATACATATAAATAATTAAATTAATAAATAATAAAAAAACTAAATTAAATAAAACAAAATACATTTTAAATAAAACAAAATAAAATCTTTTGTCACATTATAAATGTCTTACTGTCACTTTTGATCAAATTAATGCATCCTTGCGGAGTATTCATTTCTTTCAAAAAAAGAATAAAATCTTTCAAAACAAAAGCGCACTCTAAAAATGCTGTTTCAACCCATGTTTGGGTCAAATATGGACAAACCCAACCAATGTTAAACCAATGTTTGGGTTTGTCCATATTTGACCCAAACATGGGTTGAAACAACCCAGCATTTTTAGAGTGCGCTTTTGTTTTTAAAGATTGTGGTCAGTAAGATTTTTCTTTTTTGAAAGAAATTAATTGAAACAACCCAGCATTTTTAGAGTGTGTATATTGCACAACTATACCATCAGAAACATGGCCAAAATGAATACAAATGAGTGAAATGTCTTGTGAAATGTATCTCGGTTGATTTATAACAGTTTTAGAGCTTTGCCAAACTCTCCAGGCCCTTGTCATTAGATCATTAGATCATATATATATATATATATCAGGAGGTGAGCTAGAATATATGTTAGATTAATAGCCTGGTCTCCCTCTCTTTCTCACTCGTCTGGGGCTGAGCCCAACCTTCCGGGCCATTACGGCTCATTGTAGGACAGGAGAGGAATAATTGTATGGCTGGGTGACAGGCCATCTATCCATGCAGACTCATGCCGTTTCCTTCAGGAGTGCTGCCCACTAATAGGAACATGCCCTGGAACTCAAGCTGGAAAACACACCTCATTCCTGCCCGGTTGTTTTTCAGGCCATTGAGAATCCTCAGTCATCAATATGAATCGGAGTCAGAGAGGGTTTTTCCCTTCTTTATCCGTGACCGTGAGAGCCGGCAGCCTGATGGATCCCTGGCATCACTTCTGAATGATGTTTGCCTTTCATTTCTATTTCTTCATCTCTCTTTCTTGTCTCTATCGTCATCTTTCTTCTTCTGCCGGCTGCTCTGAGCCGTGCGCTGAACGCAGAGAAAGACATCTTTGAAATTGCCCATGGAAATGTGCAGTTTTGGGGGTCACTCATCTGCAGATGAAATGACTATATTACACAAGGCCTGCTGTCAGCGGTGCGTCTCCACTGTGAATCAGATGAGTCAGTCAACTGATATACATGTTGTTACTGGTCACACACTGCACTGAAGAACATTTCATTTAAAGACTACATTATCAAACACTGTTGTTTGCTATTACACGCCAATAAGATCATGTGCAGCGAGGTTATCTATTAGCTGGAATAATAACAACAAGTTATATATGATGATTTTATGACTGAATCCAATTATGAGTATTTTGTGTTCAATAAACAATAGGAATTTTTATGCAATTTTAATATAATAATTTAATTTAAGTTTAATATAATAATTTGAACTAATAATAATAATAATAATAATAATAATACAATTCTATGTATCATTTAGGCATGAATGGCTGTTCCGAGAAAAAAAAAAATAATAATAATATGAAAAAAAAAAAAAAAATGCATAATAAAATATTTAGGTAATTACCTGTAAACAGCACAGATTCCTCTTCAATACACAGTAGTGTTAATATTTTTTTGTTTGTTTAGAGACCAGATAAGAGACCGATTTAGATCCTGATAAGATCCTGATAAGAAAAGGCATGGACTCCGCTAGACCCCTGAAGGTTTGCTGTGGTAACTGACACCAAGATGTTAGCAGCAGATCCTTTAAGTCCTGTAAATTGCGAGGTGGGGCCTCCATGGGTCGGACTTGTTTGTTCAGCACATCCCACAGATGCTCGACTGGATTGAGATCTGGGGAATTTGGAGGCCAAGTCAACACCTCAAACTCATTGCTGTGCTCCTCAAACCATTCCTGAAGCATTTTTGCTTTGTGGCAGGGCCACAGACAACAGCCACCAGGGAATACCGTTTCAACTGATGCTCACGTGCCCACTGTTGGCACTTTCGGTGGTGGACCCTGACTGGACTGCGGCTACGCAGCCCCATACACAACAAACTGTGATGCACTGTGTATTCTGACACCTTTCTATCAGAACCAGCATTAACTTCTTGAGCAATTTGAGCTCCAGTAGCTCGTCTGTGTGATCGGACCACACAGGCCAGCCTTCGCTCCCCACGTGCATCAATGAGCCTTGGCCGCCCATGACCCTGTCAACATATATATATATATATATAAATATATATATATATATTAGTGGTGGGCATAGATTTTTTTTTTAAATCTAGATTAATCTAGATTAAAATGGCTCATTTGAATTCTGCCGAAGGCATTCAGAATATGTGTGCTCGTAAGTGATCGTTTGTCTTTTTGTAGTTTGAATAATAAATAACTTCTGTCCCTATAAGACCTGACGCACACATATCCAAACACTGTTCCTGTGAGCTGGTTACGACTGTGTTTACGTTAAAACTCACCAAGATGGGCATTGAGACATTTTTGAGTGTATTTGACCATTAATAAACTGGAAAAAGGAGCTCATTTTTGCACTTGTATGCAGTGTTGGGCACGTTACTTAAAAAAAGTAATTAGTTATAGTTACTTCTTACAAATAGTAACTGAGTTACATCATTATAAAAGTAACTAATTACCAGGGAAAGTAACTACTGAGTTCATTTTTTTTTTTTTTTAAACGTGGATGTCCCCAATATTAAATATGTTAAATGAATGAACTGGACACTAAATAGAATAAATTATTATTATAAAACATTGTGCATTAATGTACACTATTGTAATGTTGCTGTGGGAAAATGTGAGAGACACATATCAAATTCAATACATTATTGTAAATATTATCAGTAGGCCTACTATAGTGTAAATATTTTGTAAATATTATCAGTACTGTACTACTCCTTTGGTAGTGGAGCTCACGTTGTCACCTGGATTTTTAGCCACTAATGTTGTGGCGGCATGTGATGATGTGAGGCTTCATTAGATTAGAATTACTTGCCACCGACATGGAGAGACTCTTTCTTCCTCGGCATAAGTTGCACGTTACATAAAAATTCTTACCTTTCACCTCAACGAGGGAAAAGTAGCGCTTATACTTCCAGTTTGCGAAAGCTACCTTTGAAGTCGTTGGACTTGGTGTGTGTGACTGTACATATGCGTGTGCGTGTGTCATAGGTGTGTGTGTGTGTGTGAACTCAACCAATCAACCTCAACTTTGTCTCCCACCCACCAATCATCATCAGTTATGTGTACGGTAACACAACATGCATGGCATGCAGGCACGCCCACACACACACACACACACACACACACACACACACACACACACCAACCAACCAACCAACCAGAGAAAAAAAAACGTTGCAGGTCCGACTGACAGAGAGCCTGTTCAGATGAAAACCGCTTCAGTGAGTTAAATTATAGTGACGCCACGTTTTTTTTCCCTCAGTAACGCTAACGGCATTGTAACGGGAGAAACAGGAATTTGTTCGATTACTCGTTACTGAAAAAAATAATTCCGTTAGTAACGCCGTTTATCTATAACGCCGTTATTCCCATCACTGCTTGTATGTCAGGTGTGTGTGTGCGCTTCAGATGCGAGCGCGAAATCTGCGGGAATTAGTAGAATTAACGTTATGTGCAACCCCGGGCGAAATTCAGACCGGTCACACCAATACTAACAAAAGTCCAGCAGAACACCCGTTAGCAATGTTCAGAGGATTAGACGGACTAAATGAGAAAGGGCGGGAGCGTGTCACTCGCTGTCGGTCGGAGAGGAGAGGAGAGCGCAGCTGATATCGATACTGTAGAAAATTAGTATTATATCGTTTCAGATATTTCAGTATCGATACATAGTAAAATATCGATATTTTTGACAACACTAGTAGGCATACACACAGGTTTGAAGACTCGTTCTCTCGCCCCCTACAGTGCAATTCAGTCAGGTGTACATCTACGCTAAAATATCAAGGTGAAAGTCATCATAGCTTGCGTAGTATAGACCCAGCTCCCAACCCAACTTTGAGAATAGATTAACGGCGATATTTTTTTTAATCGCCCGATAAGAGTCTCGCGTTAACGCAGCACGTTAACGCCGATAACGGCCCACCACTAATATATATATATATATAAGATGAAAACATAAATTATAACCGTAATTAAAATAAACTATCCCTGTTCTCTCTTCATGCAGCAGATAATCTCTGGCTCTGTAGGAATCTTACAACAGTTCCCACATGAGTGATTTATAGAGTATCATCAAGAATATGCTAATCAATGACTTGAAGATAATTAACTCCACATCAGCAACATAAATTCATCAACTAACCATTCAGAAACGTCCTGTCTCATTCTACATGTTGTCACTTTTTCTTGAGTCTCTCCATCATTGTCCGGCTCCGGTTTGAACATAAAAGGCTGAATAGTTTCTGACCTTTTCAGTGCGTGTGTCTGCGTGAGGTAATCAGAGCTGCTAACGCGAGCTCTTGAAGCTCCGCCATCTTCTTGAAAGGGGGCCGGGAGCAGCAGCTCATTTGCATTTAAAGGGACACGCACATAAACGGCACGTTTTTGCTCACCCTCAAAATAGGACCCCTGTAAAATAAACGCAGCTACAAAAATGACAATGCAGATTCCATACGTCTAAAACTGCATTCAAATGTGCACGAAATGTAAACGCTGAAATAAATGTAAATCTAACAAAACCAAATGGAATTGTAAAAAATATACTGTTCTCACTGCCAATGGTTGGACAGATACTGTAGTCTTCAAAAAAAAAAATATATATATATACAATGCATATAATAGTATAAAACATACTTTCGTCAGTACTTGTGCTAGTAGAGAATGTGGAACCAGATAAGCCTGGGCAAATAATTCCATGTTTCCGTCGATACAGGTTCCTCCACACTCACAGTCTATGGCCTAATTTAGCTGTAAAGAGAAGAGCAAACACATCCATTTCTCTTCTTCAAAAGAGGAAGAGCTTGTGCTCTCCTCTGGGTTCACAGAAAGGGATGAAGAGTGAAGGAGGGGAAATAATAACGCGGTAGCCGTAGGTGGAGAGAGCGCAATCCCGCGGGAATCACCACGGTGACAAGCAATGTTGCCGGGAATGGCTGGCTTGCTAGAACTTTTCTCTATAATAGACACAAATGGGCTCACTTCCCTGCACTTTTATGAGGTGTTTTATCTTGTGTTGGGAGGACCGGGTCCGCCGTGACAGACTCTGCTGGAATCTTTGGGAGCACTTAGGTTGCCAACGCTAAGAAAAACAGTTTTCCACACTCCTCGGTAAACCTCCTGACATTGACGGTGTGCAAATTTCCCCCCATGATGCTTGCTAGCAAAGACATGCTCATGTCTGCATTTCTGATTGAACTCGATGCCAATGAAGACAGATACTACGATTCAGTCCGAAGGGATGAAACTGAGTTCTAGTCGAGTCTGGACTGGATTTTTCACTGAAAAGCTACCAAAACCAACCAGGGACCCCCTTTCAGAAAGCTCTCAAAACCTTCCCCTTGTTTGCTGATGATGCAAGGAGCCTGTTGTTTTCCGCACTGATGTTGGGCTAACCTTCGGGGGGAGTTTGTTGTCGTCTGGATTGGTTTATCAGCTCTTGCACGCCACAGATCAATGTTTCAGTTCTGACCAGACAGGACGCTCTGAATTGCCCATGCCTTATTTCTCAGAGCATTTGATTTATTTTCAGAATTAATGCAGAAGATCCTGCTATATGGGTTCAGAGCAGAACTTGCTCCTCTTGTCAGTTGTGGTATGCTGTAAATAAAGTTTTTAAAACTTATTTTGGGGTCTGAGACACTTTTTATTGACACAGACAGCAGAGAGTATCACCAGTAGAACTTCTAGTGAAAAAGGGGAGAATGGGACTGGGATTCGACACACAGACCAGATTCAAAACTGAGTTTCTAACATGAGCAACATGCACAATGCGTGTGTGTGAGAATCGCTTGTCGCACAGCACCAACTAGACAGAGTGTAACAGAATGGAGTTTGTGCACTGAGGGAGGAAACATGATGCAGAATTGCAATTTTATTTTGAAAGGACATAGACTTCAACTGGAATGAAATTCAAATAAATTCATATAAAGGTTCAAAAACAAACCTTTGAAAGCTATAGGTTTGTAGCAGTTTAAAAATTCTAATAGATAGATGGAAATGGATAAAGTCACCAATATAAAATGCTGAATTTATAATATTTAAGGGTATTACATTTCCAATGTTTTCTATACATACTGATGAATGCTGATCATATAATATACTTTAAATATACACCGCCGTTTAAAAGATTGGGGTCATATTTTATTAATTTTTTTTGATTGACTGAATTTATTGATCGATGATTGATTGATAAATGATTGATAATTATTGATTAATGATTGATTATCTAATTGATTGGTTGATGGATGGATGGACGGATGGACTGATGGACGGATGGATGAACGGACAGACAGATGGATTGATGGACTGATGAGTTGATGGATGGATGGACGGATGGATGGATTGATGGATAGAAGGATGGATGGAT
The DNA here is from genome assembly GCA_023566225.1 of Romanogobio albipinnatus. Lineage (NCBI taxonomy): Eukaryota > Metazoa > Chordata > Actinopteri > Cypriniformes > Gobionidae > Romanogobio > Romanogobio albipinnatus. The sequence continues at coordinate 5,190,155 of CM042257.1, read as the reverse complement.
GGACGGACGGACAGATGAACGGATGGATTGATGGATGGATGGACAGACGGACGGATGGATTGATTGATGGAATGATGGATTGATAAGTTGATGGATGGATGGACTGATGGATGGATGGACGGACAGACAGACAGACAGATTGATGGACTGATGAGTTGATGGATGGATGGATGGATGGATGGATGGATGGATGGATGGATGGACGGACGGATTGATGGATGGATGGACAGACGGACGGATTGATTGATGGACTGATGGATTGATAAGTTGATGGATGGATGGACTGATGGATGGATGAAAGGATGGATGGACGGACGGACAGACGGACGGATAGATGGATGGAAGGATGGATGGATGAATGGATGGATGGACGGACAGATTGATGGATGGATGGACTGATGAGTTGATGGATGGATGGACGGATGGATGGATTGATGGATAGAAGGATGGATGGATGGACGGACGGACAGATGAACGGATGGATTGATGGATGGATGGACAGACGGACGGATGGATTGATTGATGGAATGATGGATTGATAAGTTGATGGATGGATGGACTGATGGATGGATGGACGGACAGACAGACAGACAGATTGATGGACTGATGAGTTGATGGATGGATGGATGGATGGATGGATGGATGGATGGATGGACGGACGGACGGATTGATGGATGGATGGACAGACGGACGGATTGATTGATGGACTGATGGATTGATAAGTTGATGGATGGATGGACTGATGGATGGATGAAAGGATGGATGGACGGACGGACAGACGGACGGATAGATGGATGGAAGGATGGATGGATGAATGGATGGACGGACAGATTGATGGATGGATGGACAGCCGGACGGATGGATGGATGGACAGACGGACGGATTGATGGACAGATGAGTTGATGGATGGATGGATGGATGGATGGATGGATGGATGGATGGATGGATGGATGGATGGATGGATGGATGGACGGACGGATTGATGGACAGACGGACGGATTGATTGATGGACTGATGGATTGATAAGTTGATGGATGGATGGACTGATGGATGGATGAAAGGATGGATGGACGGACGGACGGACAGACGGACGGATAGATGGATGGAAGGATGGATGGATGAATGGATGGATGGACGGACAGATTGATGGATGGATGGACAGCCGGACGGATGGATGGATGGACAGACGGACGGACGGACGGATTGATGGACAGATGGATAGATGGATGGAAGGATGGACGGACAGATAGATGGATGGATTGATGGATGGATGGACGGACAGATAGATGGATGGATGGATGGATAGATGGATGGATGAATGGATGGATGGGTGGATAGACGGATGGATGGATAGACGGATAGATAGATGGATGGATGGACGGATGGATAGACGGATAGATGGATGGATTAATGGATGGACGGATAGATGGATGGACGGATGGATTGATGGATGGACGGACGGACAGATTGATGGATGGATGGACAGCCGGACGGACGGATGGATGGATGGATGGACGGACAGACGGATGGATGGATGGATTGATGGACGGACAGACAGATGGATGGAAGGATGGATGGATTGATGGACGGACGGATAGATGGATTGATGGACGGACGGATAGATGGATGGATTGATGGATGGACGGATAGATGGATGGATGGATAGACGGATAGATGGATGGATGAATGGATGGATAGACGGATGGATTGATGGATAGACGGATAGATAGATGGATGGATGGATGGATGGATGGACGAACGGATAGATGGATGGATTGATGGACGGACGGACGGATAGATGGATGGATGGATAGACTATAGATGGATGGATGGATAGACTATAGATGGATGGATGGATGGATGGTTTTCAACATTGATAATAATCATAAATGTTTCTTGAGCAGCAAATCATCATAGAATGATTTCTGAAGGATCATGTGACACTGAAGACCGCAGTAATGGCCATCACAGAAATAAATTATATATTATTATATATAAATAATATTGACTAATGTATTAATAAATAATATGTTTTAATGATCAAATAAATGCAGCCTTGCTGAGCAGAAGAGACATTCATTTCTCAGAATGCCATTACCTGTTGAATTATCTGAATGTTAATTCAGTACATTTCCTATAATTCCGGTTGCATTGTCCCTGTAGGATGCGCCCAATTCAATTTAAATATGAACTGAAAGAGAGACCATTTTTGAATTTTGCACAACCCTGTCAAAAACAGCTTATGTGGAATAAAAAACAACACTTTTACAAACAAAAATACCAGCTCTAAGACAGTTCAAGCTGATTCCACTTCAGTTCTTTTAGTTTTTTCCTTACACGCATTGAGTACAGCTGAGGCTTGAAGAATTACAACTCTATGCTGTATGTCTCTCTTGAATGACAGGGAAACGTGTGTGTGTGTGTGTGTGTGTGTTGTGTGTGGGGGTTCAGACAGGCCTGCAGTCTTGCTGTCACTGGCCCTTAGCCATAAGCAAGGCCAGCCGTCAGCCAAACTAACAGAGGTAAACAATCAGACTTTACCATGTGGAACACAAGGAGAGCCGTGTGTGTGTGTGTGTGTGTGTGTGTGTTTGTATGTGTGT